>OY757924.1:20888428-20907923 GCA_963585895.1 Sepioteuthis lessoniana
TAGTTTAAACGGATGTTTGACTGTTATCTGTGTGTTCGCGAGCACATACGAATACATTCGTAAACACTTTCTCTCAGTCTCTGCTTGTCTCTCTCTCTCTCTCTCTCTATATATATATATATATATATATATATACCTATCTCTTTTCTTTGTCTTATGCACATGTCTTTATACACTTAATATTTATGCATACTCGTAGCTGTCTAGTCTTGCCCTTCCCTTTCTTGATAATCTTTCGTACTTACCCGTTACCCCGATCCACATTTTCCTCTCTCTACATTTCTTCTCCAATTCAGAAAGAGAGTATGGTCATCTTTACCTTATTGGTCAGTGACGTGGAGAAAACCCAGTGGCTATATTCACCAATCCACGCCATTGTAATAGCCAGGCAACCACCGGGCGCTGTCTCACCCAGACGTCATAATTTAGGTCAAAGAGTTTTTAGGGTGGGACAAGCTGTGCTTATTCGAAAAAAAAAGCGATGTGAACTATGAAGCAGTGGGTGGGGGCTTAGGTAGGTGTTTATGCCAGAATCTAAGTAGGGATCGTTTAAATCATTAAAAACGGTTAGTGCAGCAACAGCAGACATTAAGTTATTATAAGCTGAGCTTAGTTTGGCTCAAGGTCCAAATAATAGAGCACCGTGTAAGCATGGAACTCATAGTGGTCTGCTTGCCACGATCGATAGTCATTATAGCACGCAAAACGCTTTTTAAACTAAACATAGCATAGATTTGGCACAAGGCCGTAATTATGAGGCATCCAATGAGGTTCGAATTAGCTTGTTAACCATTACAACCCGATGTGAAGCCTTATCAGCAGCAGTTATGAAGTTGTAGATAAAACAACAACAAAAAACAACAGTCGAAGTGAATGTAGTTGAATAACTGATGAAAATACTAGGCAAAAAGAGAGTGTAAAGTGTGCGCAAGTGGAAAGTAGTTGATTAAGTGTGTCGGTTGGAGAGAAAAGATTGAAGAGGTCGCTTTTTTGTTTGGGAGGTTTTCTTCTTTTTTTCTTTTTTTGATAAACATTATCTAAAATATAACTGATTCTAAAATAAAAAATAAAATTTTCAAGAACATTTTTATCGTATCACACTTTCTTTCTTTCTTTCTTTCTTTCTTTCTTTTTTAGCACTTGTAGTATCTTTCTTTCTTTCTTTTTTGGCACTTGTAGTATCTTTCTTTCTTTCAAGAACATTTTTATCGTATCACACTTTCTTTCTTTCTTTCTTTCTTTCTTTCTTTCTTTCTTTCTTTTTTGGCACTTGTAGTATCTTTCTTTCTTTCTTTCTTTCTTTGCGCTTGTAGTATCTTTCTTTCTTTCTTTCTTTCTTTCTTTCTTTCTTTGCGCTTGTAGTATCTTTCTTTCTTTCTTCCCGATAATATTAGTCTGGCTCTAGGGCACAGTAGTTAATGGTTTACGAAGTGAAAATTGAACTCACGACAGTAAGGTTAATTCGCTAAGCTTACACAACGCCACAAGTGTGGGGCACCTAGTAATGATCAAACTCCCTACAAAAAAGAAAAAAAAAAAATAGCCCGTGTGCCTTGCAAAAGAACAATTCAATTATACTGTAGCCAGGCATTCTTATTTATTTATTCATTTATTTTTTCAATATCTTAAACGTATCTCTTTTCGGTAATTATTTTCTCTCATTCGCCTAAGATATTTTTTCTTCTTTTCCTTGAGACACAAAATTCCGAAATAATTCCTGCCATCACCTAAACTGTTTCTTAAGGTTTCTTAACTTTTTTTTTGCGTAAAATTTCTTTTCAGCTCCTTTTTCATTCCTTTATTCATATATCTTTGAATTTCTACATAATTCGTTTTCCTTTAATTTTTTTCGACCCGAAATTTTCCACCTAACTTTTCTTTTTTCTATCATTCCCATTCAGGTAGATTCCCTTTTTCTTTCTTTCAATCATTCTCTATCATTCAAATCCTTATTTGTTCAACTTTTTTTTTCAACTGACTATCATTTTCTTTTCTTTCCTATCATACTTTCTCTTTCTTTCTCTTTCTAGTTTCTCTCTTCTTTTTCCATCATCCCTTATTAATCCACGCATCTTTTCCATTACTTTTCCCCTTTCTTAAACTTATCCCTCCACTACTCCTCTCGTTTTTCCATCTCTTCCCACAACCAGCCATTGATGGAAGTAACCGAGTCTAGACAGACGCCATAATGCATTTCCCTAATTCGTTTTCCCCTCTTCCTGTCTTCCGTTCGTTCAAATCATCTCTTCTGTCTTTCCATAACATCTTCTCTCTTTATATGGTCCATTCTTCCGAACTTAAAAGCCCACGACTAGCCAGCAAATATTCTTTTTCACAATGTCTTTTTTGCCCAATTTTCCCGTCGTAAATCGAACAATCAATTGTGCCCACAGCAGTTACAGGTTTGCTTGGTGGCTAAGACGGTAGAATGTTTGACTACGGTGCTTGTGATTCGAATTGGAATACAATTTGGAGCTTCATTCAAATTGGATCTTCAGGCCAGCTTTCACCATATGGAAGATTGGGGAAACACAAAATGTCTGGTCTGAATATTATCTGCCTCTTCGTGTTCTTATAATATTAAGAAAAAGCATGGAGAAGAACCTTCAAGATTTATCTATCTATCTATCTCAGTCTGAACGTATCTATCTCAGTCTGATCGTATCTATCTATCTATCTATCTATCTATCTATCTCAGTCTGAACGTATCTACCTATCAACCTATCTATCTATCCAGATAGATAGATTGCTAGGCCTTGACTTGATCTTTATCTTATTATTTCAAGTGTGCGAATGGGTAGATAATATCTATAATGGCTATATATCGATATCAGCATATCTATATATTCCGAACATTGTCGTTTTACACACCCACCTACCCACACCCACACCTACACTTTTACGAAAAGACAAAGGCAAACAGATGTCCAGTTCATTTGCATAAACTCACATATAAGCAGTTGCAATTGTGAAATTTACTTGTATTTATAGACACTCACTTCCCGCCGAATATAATCTCAGAGGTGCATAAAAGGGCATATGGACATTCAAACAGGTAGAAGAAAGAAAGAAACTTGATCGCATGTCAAAAAAGGTATTTTATAATATATATTAAAAAGTAACGAATAATTTTTACATTGCCGCCGTTGTTTGTGACGTCATCGTCTAGTCATCTTTCAGATTTTCCAATGCACAAAAAAGGATTAAAATGAGCAAATTAACCTTTTGTAATAGAAATAAAAGAAAATGAACCATTAAACCTTTGGAAATTATTTAAAATTTTAAACCTGAATTGATTCCTTTTGCCACCCATTTGGCTAATTTCTTCAGAAATATCACCAATTTTTTCTTTTAATAGAAGCTCATGATGGGATGTGTAACAAGACACTTTTATTTTCTTGCAAAATGCAATTGAACTATTTGGAAAATAAATATCTTACTGAATGTTGAAACTTTGGTGTGTAAGATACAATGTTTATTTGTCTTTTTTATTGTATTTACAGAACAATGCCATTTTAAAATTGGAATTCAGCCGGTTTTGCATCCTTTATGTAGTAAAGAATAATAGATTAAAAACCTCAAGTTTCCACCTTCCACTTTTCAATGTGGCGTCTAAGATGGCTGCCAAATCCTTAAAAATGCTCATCACTCCTATTGTAGATGAGGTTTCTCGACGGTTTTTAGTAGTATTAGATGATATTGATATCAAAAGTTAATCAAAATCTGACTTCTGGAAAGGTAGGATTTTTATGATGGCGTCTAAGATGGGCGAGAGCCAAATCCTTACAAATGCTCATTACGTGTTTGGTAATCATCCTAAACAAGATTTAAGAAGAGAGGTGTTCTCACAGAGTCCATTTCTTTAGTTTCTAATCAATTCTTAACAACTAAAATACAATATGCCCTTATAATCTATAAAAAAACAAGACCCCCCCCAAAGAATCCTTGTTTTTCATGATTAAGGATTAAAAAACCCGAAGAAAATAGCTTTATTTATTACAAAAATGTCATTCTGAAGATTAAAAAAAGAACGAATAAAACATATTAGACGTTTTTATAAGCATTTTCATACTTACCAGGATCAAATTATTTAGAATCTATAACATAAACAAATGCGTGTATATTCTCAGTTTATTTATTCGTTTGTCTATTGTAGTCAGATTTTAACCCATTTTATTGTATAGTAGGCTATAATAGTAGAATAATGGTGGCGATATTCATTAGAACCAAGATGATGTTAATTACTATTGGCAAAACATCAAAGAAATATTATTAACATTTGATGACACTGAAATTTAAAAGATTTTGGTCACCAAGAAGATAGCAGTAGTTTTGCGGTAAAATGAAAACCAAAAAAACAAAAAAAAAACAAAACAAAACTGATATGTAATCAGAAGTTAATTTAAATATAATTTCCCCTATCCTGTCTACCGCTCTACATTTAATAATAAGATATTCCTTCAAAAAGAAATTCTAGTTAACTCTGAACTTTGAAGACAAGACAGAATTTGAATTTTTTCGCAAAATAGTGAAAAACTCATATAAATCTCATTCCCAATTCAATTATTGTTTTTCTTGAGATGGACACGTAAAGTTTTTGGTTTGGTTATTTATGCCAAATCTTGTTTATATATATATATATATATATATATATATATATATATATATATATATATGATTTGGAGAAAATAGAAAAAAAAGTAATCCAAGAGTGAGGAAATTATTACGAAGGAGAATCAATGTTAAAACGTTTCGGCTTTAGTAAACCTTCATCAGGACTTTAAGATGGTGAAATAAACAGTTGTTTCACGATCTTAAAGTCATGATGAAGGTTTACTAAAGCCGAAACGTTTTAAAGTTGACTCTCCTTCGTAATTAATTCATCACGTTTACTTCTACATATATGATTTGGAAACATATTTTGTTGAAAATATTTTGAAAACGAGCCTGAGCTCATTTTTTTACACACAGTTAAATGGTTTCAAGTATTGCTATGTATCACTAACAATTCAGTTAAACATCAGTCATTACACCCATAGTTAAATGATCAAACTTAAATTTCGAACAATTCAATTTAATGTAAGACCTTTGTTTGCCCACAGTTTAAATGATCAAACAGTTCTATTTGACCCATAGATCAGCCCCTAACAGATGCTATGTTTCCGGGTTAGAGTTAACAAAGGAGCAATATTAATGAAGGGGTACTCCACATTCCCCAAATCTCCAATATTGGAGCCTTACTATGAGATTTTTTAGCATCAAGTCCAGGACAATTGTTGGGTGGGTGGGTGTTGGGGTCTTCCCCACTCCCGAAGGCAGTTGCAACTGAGCACATAAAGTTTTCCATTTTAAAAATAAAATAAAAATAATAAAAGTTTAAATAGTTAAAAAGAAAATTGATCAATCTCTCAAATTAGCATAATTCCTAATAAACCACATATAATGAACGATCCCTAATTTCTTGCCTGAAAAATGCGTTTTTATCAAATATTGTTTGTCATCAACGACCAGTAAGTTTTGGCCAAAAAATTGTGTGCAAAAAATGAGCTCAGCCTCGTTTAAAAATATAAGATGAGAGGAAAAAAGTAATAGCAGCCCAGCAGTTTAACCGTTACACGCAATGGTTAAAGCTCTGGACTGTGGAATCTTTATACGCGAGTTCGAACTCCAGTCGCGGTATTACGTTCACTTTCAGACAAATACCCTTGGGAAAGGTATGAGCCCTCTTATCGTTCCAGCTCTGGGTTAAATAGCTTCACTGCTGTTCTTTTCAGCGAATAGCTTTGGCATAAAATGGTTGATATGTCATTAAACAAAGAAACCAAATCAATCATTCGGTTTCCAAACTTTTCCAACAAAATAAAGTGGGGAGAGGGGAAGTACACAACTGCGCATACGCAGGCACGATTATTTACGCTCACAGATAATTACTTCGTTGCTAAATTTTTCGTATTCAATATTTCTTGTGTTTATTACTTTTTCTCAATTTCATTTCATCGTTTAAGCTTTTATTTTTACACAAACACATCTCCCTATATATAAGTTACTTTGGCTGGTTTGGGTGTTTTGGTTTTATGGCATATCAACCCTTGTAGGTCATTTAATACCAAATCCATTTTTATACGAATAATCAGTTCTATTTCAAACAATTCAGTTTAGCATAAGTACAGAGTTTAATTGTCAAAAACATTTCTATTTCAAGCTATTCAGTTTAGTCACACAGTTCTAATTCAAACAATTCAGTTTAATATAAGTATAGATTTTGTTTACACACAGTTAAATGTCAAAACAATTCTATTTCAAACAATTCAGTTTAGCATAAGTATCAGTTTAAATGTAAGTACACAGTTTAATTGTCAAAAACATTTCTATTTCAAGCTATTCAGTCTAGTCAAATAGTTCTATTTTGAATTATTCAGTTTAGCATAAGAAAGCAGTTTAGTTCTATTTAACCTACAGATAGGGCCCTATCGGGTGCTACTACTCCGAGACAGGGTGGACCTGTGAGAGATGGCAATAAAGAAGTACTCTGCATTCCCCAAAGCCCTTGTATCTCTGGAACCTCACCATCAGATTCTTTAGTGTCATATATCCAGGACACTCGTTGGGGAGTCTTACCCCTCTGCAGAGGTGCAGTCGGTGTATTCTACAGTTCTTACCGACTGGGCAAATATATACAAGTTAAAAAAAGGTGTAAGCCTACTTGCAAAAATGTTTTTATATAACTTATATATATTGGAAAAATATCTTCTTATCTTCTGTGCCAATTGACGTATCAGAACAAAGTATATTTATTATAAATGAATAACATACGCGGAAATACATTGTAGTGCACGAAAATTATCATATTTACCAACCCCTCCGCTCGGGCAGGATATGACACAAGGTCAATTTTTTAAGCGGAGTTTAACTGGTTTGAATTCAGAGTTTTCCTTCTCCTAGACTAGTTGCCTCACCAAGGCTGAAGAACCTAGTCTGTCCTACTATTTACCCATAGCTGGAGGGAGAATAATTGGATTCATACCTTTCCCAAGGGTATTAGTGCTATGTGAAATGCAATCAGTCAGGTCCAGGATTTGAACTCGTGTCGCCGTGTTCATATCCCGCGACGATAACCATTACACCACGGGCACCTCCTAAAAAAAAAAATGCACGTATTTTTGCACATTATATATATATATATGTTTATATATTGTCATCCTATACAACAATTGACGTATCAGAGCACAGTATATGAATTATAAATGCATAATATGTGCAAAAATGCATAGGAATGCACGATACTTATGTACGTATTTTTGTATATATATATATATATATATATATATATATATATTTTGTATATATATATATATATATATATATATTTTTGTATATATATATATATATATATATATGGAAGAAAATAATGGATAGTAATCCGACAATTTGTGAAGAAAAATTGACAACAAGTAATCCAAATAGAAAGTGGGGATTTATAGAGAAACAAAGTCAGTCGATACTATAGCGTTTCGGTTCTGCTGAACCATCATCAGGACTGTGAGGGGTTTTATTAGGGATGTTGTCATAAACAGCCAACTTTTCTTGTTGTACAACTTTTCTAATTTTTATATATTTTTACACTTTTTATACATCCATCTACACTCAACATCCCTAATAAAACCCCCTCACAGTCCTGATGATGGTTCAGCAGAACCGAAACGCTATAGTGTCAACTGACTTTGTTTCTCTATAAATCCCCACTTTCTATTTGGATTACTTGTTGTCAATTTTTCTTCATATATATATATATATATATATGCTTGTTTTCTGTGCCTCTGAGACAGCCGAATTGACGACCAACATTATGTCAGACTAGAGTGGGTGTTAATACAAGGGTTAAAACTTGGCTCGCATAACGTTCAGTCTCACCCACTCACTGAACCGAACAAAAAACTGCTTCCGCCTTTACATATCGAGTTCAAATCCTGGATGAGATGGATTTTATTCCACAAAGTACTTATACCTTTGGGAAAGGTATGAATCCTCTTATTCTCCCTTCAGCTATGGGTAAATAGTTGGGCAGACTGGGTTCTCCAGCCTTGGTTTGGCAACCAGCCTAGGAGAAGGAAAATTCTAAATCCAAACTTATTAAACTCCGCTCATAAATTGACTGTGTGTCATATCCAACCTGGGTGGAGGTGTTGGTAAATACATACATATCAAGTTAGGAGCAATGGGTTTGCTTTCCTCCCGGAGAAGTTCCCACGGATAAGCATGGTAAAACTCAAGACTGGTATATTTGACAGCCCTCAAATAAGACAACTCATGAAGGACCCAATGTTTGACGAAACCCTGAGCAAAGCTGAACAGTCCACCTGGCAGTCACTGAGGTCAGTAGTTACAAACTTTCTGGGAAACCAACAGCGTGCGGAATATGAGAAAGAAATTGAAGAGCTACTGAAGTGTTTTCGTCAACTCAGGGCACGAATGTCTGTCAAAATGAACTTTCTGCGGTCACACTTGGACTAGTTTCCAAAGAACTGTGGAGATTTGAATTAAGAGCAGATTGGGCGCTTTCACCGAGGCATTATAGAAGTTCGCTACTAAGGTTGACGGGTGAAAACTTTCTTACAGACTACAGCTGGTGCTTGAAACGGGATGCAGTACCTGCTGAGCGCAGAAAGAAGTCCTCGAAAGGACCTTTTATCTATGAATAGCTTCTTTTGTGCATTTTTTTTGTTTACTCTGGCACAATGTGAGCTTTCTGCGAATATATAAACCCTGAATTTAGCGTTATTTGTTTAATTCAACAAGAGAGAAAATAAAATTATAATTCTATTCAATTCATTTCAGTTTGATCTGATAAGAAGAGATGACTATGAGTTTTGAATTCAGCGTAAAAAACTGCCTAAAAATCCGCCATTATATATTCGACGTTGAAAACCAAATGAAAGTAGATGATAACACTGGCCATGGTTATCATCTACTTTCATTTGGTCTATTAATAAATTTGTCATTTGTGTCTATGAAAGTTTAAACATATTTGTTTCATAAATCTTACCAGTGACGTCAATGAGAAATTTTCGGGAATCTTATACCACAAATCACCAAACAGAGAGAGAGAGAGAGAGAGAGAGAGAGAGAGAGAGAGAGAGAGAGAGAGAGATATGAATTCAGGAAATATGCCAATAACCACATCTGTATGAATAGGGGATTAAAAATTCAGTCATAAGATATACTTTATCTTTTGACCGAAGTATGCCCTAATTTCAAATAGCATAAAATTACTGAAAATGTAAAATAAAAGTATCAAAGAAATCAATGATATTTATCACTTCCATGAGCAAACTTTTAGTGACCAAATTTTTTGAATCCCAAAACATCAAGTAACGTGACGTGTATATATATATATATATACGGAAATACCCAACAATATCATCCTAGCTTCTCTTCACTTGTGTTCACAAGTGTTCCTGTCAAAGAGATGATCAATATAACAGATTACGAAAAAAAAAAAACAAAAAAAAAAAACCTTACTCTAAAAATCAAACCCTTTATTTGTCAGTATCACTCACCAGACAGGATTTGACGCAAGATATTCTTTATAGTTGTGGTTTAGGAAAGGGAAACTCGGGCACTAGCCCAAATTCGAACCCTGCTGGACGTATGCTGGTTATCGGCTCACTTCATGCAATGTGAGCCAGATGAGCCAACTGCTGGACTTGGACTCACTCGATATATAATGTGAGTCTGGCACGTATGCCTGTTCATAGCTTAAACTAAACCCGAGAGTCTAGCGCTATGCAATGCTTGTTAATGACGTCATCGCTTACCTGTTGGTGGCCCAACTAAAGCTGGGAGCAATTCGGCCTTGAATCTGTGGAACGGGAGAGAGGAGACACCTCTCCTCCGAATATAAACCCGGCTGCTCTCTAAAAATTAAACCCGTTATTCTACGCAAACTTATTTTAATCTGTGAACATGAGTCCCCTTTTACGACCATCATGGTAATATTTTCACAAAGACTGAAGGTATTGCAATGGGAAGACCCTAGGGCCCTTTGTTCTCAAAGTATTACACAGCTCATTTAGAAAATAGAATCTTAAACAAGTGCGCTAAACCAATGATATATATCCGATATTTCGACAACATATTTATACTTGCCAAAAACCTTGATATAAAAAGCTTAAAGGAAGCTTTCAGGCATAACTCCGTTTTCCAATTCACCTTGGATCTCAACATTAACAATAAAATCTCGTTCCTTGATGTCTAAATAATCTCTAGTAACCATAGATTTTTTATATGTTTTTATTAGTCCACACTGAAAAAAAACCCAAAACAAAACAAAAAACAAAACTACCTGCAATAATTCCTGCCTCCTGAATTAACACATCGAATGCACACAAAGATACAAGATAGCTGCCATAAGAAAAAAAAATCAATGAAGTCTAATTCATTTCCTCACATAAATATACTTCAAAGAACTTCGCATCATTAAACACTAATTAATAATGGATTCCCTAATCACAAAGTAGATGAACAAATAAAAATAACCCTGTAATATAATGGCCGAGGGATTTCGTTTTATGCCTTTGGGTTTAGTTAGGTTGAGAACCTTTCGGCTCAGCACATGGGTTAGTTAGGTGCAAACTTGAGTGCAGGTGTTAACGGGCGCGCGGGGAGGATGTGTCGTTCATAGATGTCAAAATAAAAACCCGATAGAAAGGTTGACCAGTGGATGTGAATGACGACATGCACCGGAAGCGCGCGCGTTGAGGATTTGGGGGATTTTGAAAAAGTCAGTTAGTTGAGTTGAGACTAGACACCGGACGAGAAGGGTCGACTTTCGGGGCTCGCAGAGGCCAGACGAATTTGTGCGCTCCGGGCGCCGCACGAGATGGGGGCGGATGACAAAGCCAGAATAGAAAGAATGTGTATCTCTCTCCTTATGTCAAAGAACCTTTAAACTCAAAAGTAATAAATAGTTTCGTACCTAAACTAAGAAGTCGTATGTGTTTTTCGTGTTTCGAGATTCCTATGTTCTATGTTATATATATATATATATATATATATATCAACATGCTATGTCCATTTCCCATATCCATATCTGGATATGCTACATGATATGTAACTTAAACAATAATCCCAACAAAATTAAAAATACCATTATAGGATTTACATCCCATATTTTTGACCAATCAGCGAAGAGCTCATAGATTGGAAAATTCTAGAAAAATAGGTTCCAAAATTCACTTGGAGAAAACTTGTTCTCGAAACAAAAATAGTTAGGCTTCAAAATAAAATAGGTAGTTTCAGCGAATCTGATTGGTCGAGACAGGCGACGTGTGTGGTTTCAGACGACGTCCGCGTGTTATGAATTTTGTTTGACCTGGAATCTGCCCGCGCAAATCTAAAATATCCAATTTTGATCCGCTTGTGCTTTTTCAAAATGTATAAGTAGCTGAGTTTTTTCAACGAAGGGAGGAGACTAAGAAAGACACTGGCTGAGTGAGATGGACTGACAGAGAGAGGCACATACTGCAATGTACAAATGAATATATAGTCGTATACAATACTTTAAGTAATCAGCGAACAGACCTACGAATGTATACTTATCAAATCTCTCTCTCTCTCTTTCTCTCTCTCTCTCTCTCTCACACACACACATATGTATGTAAGTACAAATTTACCACTCTCTCTGTCTCTCTCTATCTCGACTACTGCGAACACACATACACATAGATATGTTTGAGTAACCCTCATTCACATTCATCTAACATATCTGTGTTATACACACGCGCACACACACACATATATATATATATACATAACAGACATATATGAACATTGGTGTTAGAATTTTTGAATTGACGGAAACACGAGTTTTTTTTTCTTGCTGTTTTTGTTTTGTCGTTTCCTAGTTATCAAATATAAAAATATTTGTTTTTACTTTCTTGTTGTTGTGAAATTTCTCTTTGAATTATTTATAAAAATTGTGTTGTAAATTGTGTGATCGACACTCAGAGTTTTATTTCTCACAAAACTTCGAGAACAACACGTCTTCCACACCATCAACCTATTGCACAGTTACAAAATGTGCCCCAACGATAAAATGAACCAGTCATTAAAAAATATTATACATAGACACATATCACCTACAACTATATGTAGGTGGTATGTGCCTATGGTTATCATCGTAGGAAATGGTCACGGCGAACAGTTCAAATTCTGGATGAAGCTGTTAGCGTCAATACAGTTGGGCAAATAGTAGGGCAGACTTGGTTCTTTAACCTTGTTATAGCATGTTGTATCGTGGCAAGGAAGAGATACACAGTGAAATAGAGTTAATTATTTATTAACTGAAGTGGTACAGTCCAACAAGTATTACAAGTCTCATGCTGTGGGTGTTACGTCCGAAGTTGGTCTTACTACTGACCAAGATCTTTCAGTACCGATGTGCTTAAGAAACACGACATCTTTTATACCTCCACGACACCGGAAGTCATGTGGTACGAGCCACTATACAACATAACAGCTGGTCTAGGAAAAGAAAAATTGAATTTAAACCCTTAAACTCCGCTTAAAAATTGGCCTTGTGTCGCATCCTCCTCGCGCGAAGGAGTTGGTAAATACATACATGTACCAACAGATAGCAGTAGACGTCTAAGATTCATTATATACTAAAAAATTTAAAGCAGTCAACTTCATCATTACCAACGATAGTGTCCCTCTAAAAAAACATCATTACGTAGAACTAATGTCGAACATCAATTCTCATATCCTTTTCGAGATTATATCTCCAATACTAACGATGATGAAACAACACACGATTACGACTCTCTCCCGCAGACTAACCAGCCACTTATCGAACGCTCGCGCCATTCGTACACAGTTCATTTAAGACCAGAGCACACCCACCAACATTCGAGAAATCCTAGTCGCTTATACAAAAATATTATATAGCATTAATTGCAAAAAACGACTTCAAGTATCAGAAGCGATTCTCATAAATAATTGACACCCTAAAAAATAAAGTCTCTTTTAGTTTGGGAGTGGGAGTTTTAAATTACATCTGATATAGATACAAACTCCTACAGCAAAGGTCACGTGATCCTTAGCGGCTATGTAGACACTTCAAACCAATACCAATGACCTACGCATCCACTCATGACGTCACACCCACCTAAAAATTTCTTGAACACAGAATCAATGCAGCACTCTACAAGACAAGAGCACTGATGTCTTTGAAAATAACCAAAGATGTTCAAAAGTATCCGTATTCAGACTACAATAACAGAGACTTTGGACAGTTCTTAAACTGTCTGCAACCAAAATTGCGACATCTTGTTTGTTTAAAAGAAATGCTGAATTAGAAGCTAAACACTAAATCCTCATCTGTTATTTTCAATCAAATATGTCTACAACAGAACACGCTTGATATATATATATATATATATAATGTTTGTTGTAGGCTAAAAGAAAGAATGAAAATATATTTTGAAATAGGTAGGTCCACGAAGAGATTCGTATTTTTAAAATTTATTTATCAAGTATGTTAGATATCAAATATCAAAGAGGAGTAAAGCAGACTTAGGTAAACACACTCTAAGAAAAAGAGAAGATGGCCTCTATATAAAACCCATAACCAACGGAAAAACATGCAAACTGTGAACAAGAGTGAGTTTTTCTTATTGAGTAACCCAATAACCAGGCCTTGTGCCATATATGTTCTCTGACGAAAGCAACAAGGTGGAAACATACACATATTTAACACATATGTAAGAACAAAATAAATAAATAAGAAAATACAAATCTCTTCGTGGACCTACCTATTTTGATATATATATATATATATATATATATATAACTATTTACGTATAATTTGATTTTTCTAAATGATAATAATAATGATAACCACAAAGTGAAAATCAAAGACAGTAAAAAAAAAAAAAAAAAAAATGAGACTTGGATCTTGCTTGAGAACTAAAAAAGCTATGAAATATGAAGGTGACAGTGGTATCAATTGTAAATGGTGCACTTGGAACGGTCCGCAAAAGCGTGGTAAGGAGACTAGAAGAGGTGAAATCGGAGGACGAGTTGAGACTCTCAATATTACAGCATTGTTAATATCGGCCAGAATACTGAGAAGAGTTCTGGAGACCTGAGGAGATTTGCTGTCACTCTGACTCCAGTGCAAGACTATCAGCTAACGCTCGTGTGAAAAACTCGAATAGAGTAATTTACTTCTACTAATAACTGTTTAAGAATAATACCACTTGTAATAATATTCCTAAAATATAGGGTGTCTCAATATACATAAGATTCATATGACAGCAAATATAGTATATCTCAGTATACATGGGACCCATGTGATTGCTAATAACTCTACTAATAATAATGTTGTGTTCTTTTTTGTTTCCGATTTGAATATAGTATATTTGAACAACTATTAATCCTCCATCACAATGCCTTGGACAAGAGAGGAAAAATATTTTGTGTGACTACTTATTTGGGGAATACGGAGCACCCCTTCATTGCCAGTGCTCCCAGGTCTACTCTGGCCCGGCGTGGTAGCACCTGATAGGGTCCTATGTATGGGTTAAATAGAACTAACGCCATACTTATGCTAAACTGAATTGTTTGACTAAACTGAACAGCTTGAAATAGAAATGTTTTCGACAATTAAACCGTACTTACATTTAAACTTTGTGCTTATGCAAAATTGAATTATTTGAAATAGAACTGTTTTCTGACATTGAAACTGTATTTATATTAAACTGAATTGTTTAACAAAGAACTGTTTTGACATTAGAACTGTTTGAAGAAACTGAATAACTTGAAAAAAAAGCTTTTTTGACTATTAAACTGTGTACTCATGCTAAACTGAATTGTTTGAAATAGAACAGATTATTTACATAAAAATGGATTTGGCGTTAAATAACCTACAAAGGTTGATATGCCATAAAAAAACAACCAACCATTCTTTGGAGACAAAATCATTCAAAACTGTCTCAAAATAGATGCAACCCATTAATATGATAATGATTTAGAAACACAAAAAAGATTGTATGTCCTGGAAGCTGATATAATAACAATTAAAAAACATTAATTTGATATCGCTGGCTCACAGGATGTATTTTTACAGGACGTGATCCAAATGACCGCCATTGCACTTATCTCAGTGATAAATCATTATCATATTAATGGGTTGTATCTATTTTGAGACACCTTGCACTATGTAGAAAGCTAACGTAAGAAGATTAATCGACGAAAAAGGCATGCCAAAAACTAGTAATCTGAGGATTAACAATGGAATCTTCCAAGGAAACTCACTTTCTCCTCGTCTTTTCTATAGAACTTAAAAAACATAGACAATGGATATAAAACTACTACTACTACTACTACTACAAAAAACAAACACAAACAAAACAAAATGACTAATTCTAAATGAAAGATTTAAAATTATATGCAAAAATGATGACGATTTAGAAGGTGTACTAAGCACTATAAAAACATTTAGTGACGACGTTGGACAGGAAAAATGGGCGAAGGTCACATTTAAGAAAGGCTCGCTTGTAAAATCGAAAAATTTAACTAGATATATTCACAAAAATCTTAGATAATACATTAAAACCTAAAAATAATTAGGAATTGATGAAGCAAATGTTATCAATCACACAATAAATAAGGGGAAAATAGAAAAGAATTCTATTGGAGAATAGGAGCGTTATTAAGAACAGAATTGAAAGCAACAAATAAACTTGTTGCAATTAACACCCGGGCAATGCGCTGTAGTGATATATTGTTTTAATATAATAATCTGGACGTTAGCTGAAATGAAAAAAGATGGATACGAAAGTGTTATGGTGACCTATCTACACGATAATGAACTCTACCTCCATCATAAATACTAACCCTATTTAATCTCGGAGAGATTTCCTCCCAGCTAGGGTGCTCGACTAGCCACTGCTTTGCGCAGAGGCTTTTCAGCGGACTGTCTGGCATCTGTGCCGGACGGTCAAAGTTCAATGGCAGACTTGAGGCCGAAAGGGTGGGCCAGTTGCATTACTGACACCTTTGTCAACCTTGTATAGCTATGGACCTTGCTGTCAAGTTTAAGCTATCATCAAGCATCCGCGCCTGGACCCATGTTTGGGTCCATGTCCAGCTAGGCTTATCAGGTCCAAATTGCACTAAATGGGCCAATGACCAGCATAGTCCTGCAGGGCTCGAGCCTCGGCTTAGGTCCGACATTATCCTCCCCAAATCCCAACTATAATTCGACCTTCGGGTCATTTGACCTTGTGTCAAGTCCTGTCTGGTGGGAGGCAGAGACAAATATTCGAGATTTCCTCCCAGCGCGACCTGGGACACGTTTCAGTCGACCGTGTTGGTGGCTACACGGATCTGGCTGGGTGTGTCCTGGTTCCGCTGGCAGTCGGTCGAGACCGTCTGACATGAATTCCGGTAAGCTGGTATTTATGTCGGGCGCGCCAAAACTAGCATCCTCGAACCTCAGCGGCTCGTGCTCCCAGGCTCTAACCCTCCTAGGAGAGTCTAGGTTTATTGACTGGTTCCTGAGGCGCCCCTTTTTAGGGGAATGCCAGCGGGGCCCGAAGGATTTTTGAAGCCGCCAGGCGTATCTGGGCTACGGCCCTGTACCCGGACCGACTTAAAAAGGCCTTGTGCCACACTCGTTCGATTGGTGGGATGTACATCAAATACAGACTTCCTCCCAGAAGAGTGGAGCCTATGCACTACTCTCTGGGAGGCGCTGGGCCGGGACACACTTCGATCGGTCGCATTGGTTGATACACGGATCTGGTCGGGTGTGTCCTGGTTCCAGTGGCAGTCGGTCGAGGTGCACCTTAACCGGCATCCTCGAGCCTCAGCAGGCTGTCCCTCCAGGCTCTAATTCTCACTGGAGGGGGTATGTTAATCGCCTGGCGCCTGAGGCATTCCTTTTCGGGGAAATGCCGACGGGGTCCGTGGCATTTTTGGAACCGCCGGTCTGGTCTTAGCGACAGCCCTGTGCACGGACCCACCAAAAAAAGGCCTTGTGCCACACTCGTCTGGTCGGTGGGACGAACGACTAAAACTGACTTCGTCCCAGCAGTTGAACCTGACTGTTTCGAACGGACACTTCTGCCTGCTGTACTAACACTCTTATTTTGTATATATGTTTCGTTTATTCAATACACTTGTTCCACCTACTTTCTCTTTTTACGTGTTTTCTTTCTGCCCCCCTAACAGGTCACAACATAAAGTTAAACTTATAAACTGCTACAGAATGCATCACCTAAGAGCCGATATAGAACGTCTCTACGTCAAGTGAGAAAACGCTTGAAGAGGATTTATGCAACAAGAATTGACCAACAAATCGACAACAATAGGACTAAAGAAATACTTAGATACTCTAACAGTTTGGATACTACAATTAGTAAACACACAGAGGAAGAAAAGAAAGAATATTCAATTAGTAATAGAAGCAATTCATTTGCCTAACTTAATCTCACACCATAAGAAATAGTAAGGACATATATGATAAAGCGAAAGGGACAACAAAAACGTAAAGAAATAAGCAAAAACACAAGGATTAAATCAATTTAAAACACGTAAGAACAAAACCGCAACATGGACAATACACATGAAGAATTAGAAATGCCGATATAGATATAGTAAAGTCTAATCGATGGCTGAAAAGTGCTGGACTGAGGGTGGAGATTGAGGGGTTGATAATAGCAGCATTGGACCCCGAGCCAACCAATTAGAAACTATCAGGCAAACATTATAAAAAATGGATCAAATCCAATATATAGATTGTGTGAAGAAAAAAAACTGAATCAATTGACCACTTAATGTCCAGTTGCCCAATCCTAACACCAATAGAATATAAAGAAAGGCATGATAAAATAGGACATTACATTCATTGAAAAATATGTAAAAATAATAGAATATTGGATTGTGAAAAATAGTATAAACACCAACCAGAACCAATATCAGAAGCAAAAGGAGCAACTATTATCTGGGACTTTGCCATCCAAACTGATCGAAAAATAAAGATCAATAGACCAGATATAGTGAGTTAGGACTATAAAAGAAAAACATGCTTTCTAATTAACATGTCAGTGTCAACAGATAATTATATATTAGTCAAAGAATAAATAAATACAAAGACCTGGAAAGAAAATGAAAAAAATATGACACTTTTAAACTTTGTCCGTGCCAGTAATAGTGGGATCGCAAGGTATTATAAAAAAAATGGACAAATAAACATATTCATCAGAAAACTGGCATTCACAGCCAATAAAAAAAGACAAAAAAATTCCACTTTGCGGAATTGCTCATCTCCAAAAGAGATTACGATCAATGAAACTGGAAAATGTCACCCGCAAAAGACAGCAAAAACATTAATATATGATTATATATAATCCCTGCCTTCCCTCACCCCAGACTCAGAGAAGGATTATAAGAAACTGAAAATAAAACTGGCGACTTTAGTCGAGGGCGACCCGAAGGCTCTCTTTTCAATAGCTACTACACCAAGATGTTAAGGAGGGCGCTACTCCATTTCCTGTATTGCACCACTTTACCCTTGATCCGAACCATATAATGCTAAGTTTTAAGCAAAGGGGCATCAAGTACCATTTTTTGAGTCTTTGGTATGACTCGACCTGGGATTGAACCCAGGTCTCCCGGAACATTGGCGGACACTCAACGCGTAATGTGTCTTCAAACTCTAAACTTTGCAGTGATCAATACATTAAAATACTGAGCAATGTCACTATATAAAAAAATATGAGACAGGATAATAGATCACAACGACAAGTTTCATGTCAGTTGAGCTGACGATCGAAGACGTCGGAGTCGTGAGTGATTATCCTGTCGAATATTTTTTTATAATTATCAACACACACACACACACACACACACACACACACACACACACACATATATATATATATATATATATATATATATATATATATACATATATATATATATATATATATATATAAGCATGTTCTCAAAAAGACCGCGGAGTATTTTCTGTTTAAGATCTTTAAGTAAAGACGTTCAAGTCTTATTATTTTTCTTATGTCTGAGTCCAGGTGGTGAAGAAAGTGTCCCATACGAGCCCAAGCGCTTTTGGATCCTTTCGCTGGTCAACAGAATATGCTTAAATAATAATTTGCTGCCTCAGCACACACACACACACACACACACACACACACACACACACACACACACACACACACACACACACTATATATATATATATATATATATATATATATATATATATATATATATATATGTATATATACATTTGGGAAAAGCTGGAAATAAATTGGATAGTATGAAAATGCATAGAAATGAAAAAAAAAAACATTTTGTATTTACACGATGATTTTTTTTGAAGAAATATTTACCAAAGTTAAATGTCTTGGTTATTAGATTGTCATTAGAGTGAATAAGTTATAAAATAAAACGACAAATATGAAAGTCCACC
>OY757924.1:20908123-21178123 GCA_963585895.1 Sepioteuthis lessoniana
GGGGACATCGGCATACCTTGATGACATATACGTGAACAAAGACGTTGTGTCGTCATCACGCGTAAGGTCCCAAGTGGCCAAGTTTGGTCTGATCTGCAAGGACCCAGAACGTTTGGAGGATGGCACCCGTGTCTTGGGCCTGAACGTTCGACAGGAGCGGGGGACCTTGAAGTGGGGGCGCGGAATTGCAGTTCCTGAAGTACCCGATGTCTTCACGAGACGAGCTGTCTTCTCCCTGTGTGGAAAACTTGTGGGGCACCTACCAGTGTGTGGATGGACTTGTGCGGCAACAGGCACCATAAAAAGGAGAGCAAGTGCAGTCACCAAAGGCTGGGACGACGAAACAACGGATGATCTGTTGGTTCGCATGGTGAAGGAGACCATCGCAAGGGTAAAGCAGGATGACCCCGCAAAAGGAGATTGGTGCGTACAGGGAGACGAACTGAATGTGTGGGTGGATGCGAGCTCTCTGGTGATCGGTGTGCTGTTGGAGAAGGATGAAGCTGCGGTTGAGGACGCCTGCTGGTTGCGACCGACGAATGACGCTGCTCACATCAACCTGGCAGAGCTCGATGCAGTGATGAAAGGCGTCAACCTGGCACTCCAGTGGAAAGTCAGGAAATTACGCATACACACTGATTCGCTATGCGTATACCACTGGATATTGGACACACTGACAGGCAAGGCCAGGGTGCGCACCAAGGCGGCCAGCGAGATGCTGATCAGACGAAGGCTGGAGACCATAAGAAAGCTGGTGACAGAATACAATCTGTCTGTGGATGCGGTACTTGTCACCTCAAACTGCAACCTCGCTGATAGGCTCACTCGAGTGCCACAGAGATGGTATGACGCCATGAAGAAAGAAGCTGGGCCAGTACCGTTACTATGTGCTGCCTCTGTTGAGGCGGCAGACAAGATCAGAGAGATACACCACAACAGTGGGCACCCCGGAGTGAGACGGACATACTATTTTGTACAATTGACCAATCCGTCAGTGTCAAAAAGTGCAGTGAGAGCGGTGGTCAAGGAATGCCAAACATGCCAGTCAATCGACCCCGCCCCGGCTAGATGGCAGAAGGGTCAGCTGGGAACAGACATGACTTGGAGCCGACTGGGCATGGACGTAACCCATTATGGCAGCCAGCACTTCCTCACACTAATAGATTGCGGACCGACGAGGTTTGCGATTTGGCGCCCGTTAGTAAGACATGACTCCTCCAGTGTCATCCGTGAATTGGAGTCCATATTTTACGAAAGGGGGCCGCCTGAAGAGATCCTCACGGACAATGACACAGCCTTCTGCAGCATGGAGTTTAGGCATTTCGTAGCCGAGTGGGGGATCAGGCTCAGACACCAATGTGCGTATAGGCCGAGTGGCAACGGCATTGCAGAGCGGTGCCACCGAAGCGTGAAGAGGGTCGCGGCTAGGAAGGCGTGCACAATTGCGGAAGCGGTCTATAGGTATAATGCAACGCCAAAAGATGCTGTGACTGCTGCGAGCGCACCTGCCAATGCAATCCATCGGTACCGAGTGCGCATCAAGGGCATTGACGCACGTCTGCCTGATCGGCAGGGAACAAGAGGGCCGTATAAGTTAGGGGACACCGTCTGGGTGAAGCCTCCCAATAGCCGGTGCACCACTCGTTTTTGAAGGGGACAAATCACCGGCATCGTCAGTGAGCAGGCCGTACTGGTTGATGGCACTCCACGCCATGTGAGGGACATCCGGCCCGCCCTAAACACGAATCCGTTGGCCAGTAGTGGCAGTGGTGAATCATCCAACGACAAACTGTGGATCCGACCTATACCCCGCATGCCTAATGATCCAACCGCGAACACCGACGCTGATGCCGATAGTTCCGATGGCACTTCAGAGATCTCAGATGAAGAAGTCCAGACAATCCCCCCTCGTAGGAGTGCCCGCAGCAAACAACCATGTCCGCCATGCCACATGTGTGATCTTGAGACCAGTGGGGAGTGTGGACATGAAAGTGGGACTAACGGCAGCTCTCGACAAAAGAGGGTTCGTTTGTGTCTGGCGTGCAGGTCAGTGATTTGATACAATGAAAAGAAAAGAAAAATACTCACCGCTGTTTCAATAATCCACCTTCAGCCCATTAAAGGAAAAAAGAGAGGAGGCGCCCGACCGGAATTTTTATAGGCTAAGGAAATGGATTATGGGTAAGGTGACGTAAATAAAAACTGACTCGTTTTTCTTTTCGGGCGTCTTTTTCTCGGCAAGAAGCAGAAGCAGAAGCAGGTGGAAGAGAAACGAAGGAAGAAGCACAGAGAGAGTGGAAAGGAGAGTGAACGAGAGAGAGGAGGAAAGTGGAGGAGGAACGCTAAGAGGGAAGTGGTGTAACAAGCACTTTAGACTGAAATCTAAAGGTCGCTGGTTCAATCCCGGGTCCAACACACAGGGAGATTATCCACCCTAAAACTACAGCTACAAATTTGAAAAAAATGGTAAACTGACTGAACTAGAGATGTCACTCAAATCAATTATGTAATCATAATTCAGATTTGACATTTGATGTTTACTGTTGTACTTCTTCTAATTAATCATTGGAAATAAATGTGTATTTTTATCATTATTAGAAATTGATATGCTTAACAAATCTATATAAATGTACATTTGAATCAAAATTATCTTAACTTGTATAATTGCTATTCTTTATATAATGCTTGTCACAGCATCCAGTGTTCACTTACATACACCAACTTTGTGTGGACACTGGATGGAGTCTAGAGGACCTATCCAGAGTGGTGGATGATAGTGATGGATCCTGAGAGGTTCAGGGAACACTGTTATCAGCATGAATTGATGGTGATGATGATATAATGCTTATATCATTGCTTTGTATGAAGGTGTGTGTGTGTGTGTGTGTGTGTGTGTGTGTGTGTGTATGTATATATATATATATATATATATATATATAGTTAACATTTTTAATTGTAGGAAAATGGTCTTAACAAATCCTCAACTAGGTTTTTTGCATTTCACTTTGCACTAATGCCCTTGGGAAGGGTTTGAATCAATTTCTTCTCTTCCCAGTAAGAGTAAAATAGTAAGGCAGATGGGGCTTTCTGGCTTTGGTAGGGTAACTGGTCTAAAGGAAGGGAAAAGTCCCACTTGGAGAATTTGTGGCACACTCCTATAAACAATCACCTATGTAAGTAGTCCAATGATTTGCATCTTTAAGTGAACTGTTGTGCCTTTATACTCGCACACATAACACATCACTCAATAAGTTCTTTGCCTAACTAATAAAACAACAACTTTTAGGCAAAATTCGACTTTAGTCATCAATATAGTCTCCTTCTAGGGTGTTACACTGATTCCAATGCTTCTTTAACAATTCAATGCCTTTTTTGTAGAATGATTTATCTTTGGCCTCAAAATACACCTCAGTTTCCAATATCACTTCTTCGATTGAGCCAAATCTCTTTCCCTGGAGCATTCTTTTGAGGTCTGCAAACAGCCAGTTGTCAGGTTCCCCCCTGACTACTGGCTAGAGAATAGGGTGGGTGCAGAAGCAATTTGAAGTGCAATTCATGTAGTTTTACCATCATTGCGATCAACTTGTGACACAGAAAGAGCACTTTTTTCTTCATTTTTTGGCGATTTCTTCCTTCAAACGCACCAGTAATGCTATACAATAATTACTATTGATGGTTCTTCCTTTCTCAAGGTAATCGATGCACAAAATACCTTGTGCATCCCAAAATATGGAGGCCAAAACCTTTCCTTTTCATGTTTGCGTCTTTGGTTGCTTTGGACGGCTTTCACCTGCTGCTGTCCATTCAGCTGACTGCCAGTTTGACTCCGGAGTGAAGTGGTGGATCCATGTTTCATCCATTGTCACATATGGAGATTTTTTTGTGTTTTCAGAAACAACAGCGAAATTTGGGCAACCTGAGTGTTCAGCATCATTTGTGTCTGTATGACTGCGTTTAAAGTCAGCATACCACCTCTTAACCGTTGTTTCTGACTAAGCAGAGTCCAAATAACACTTATCAAGCCATTGCTTTGCTTGAATAGTATTTTCCCATCAGAAAGCCATGCTTTATTAACACATAAAATTAAGATTTTTCCATTGTTTTGAAAATTTGCAACAGTAGCTTCACTTAACTGTAATTTGTAAACTAATAATCTGATTGGGCTCAAATTTTGACACATTTCATTTGAAGATTAGTACTTTATAAAAATCATATGGATTTTTTTATTAGTGACACCATCTATATGTCAGGCCTGGGACTTATAAGGGGTTGCCAAAAAGTTAATTTGGTTCATTAAGTACAAATAAGATAGTATTTTTTATTTTTCAATTAACTGTATTAAGTACTGTATCTACTAATTGTTCAACTATTTTCTGCCTTTTAACAGGCAACTTCATCATTTCATCTTTCCATAACTTATCTTTTCCAGCATAGAACTGCTTGAGATACCTTTTACAGTCTTCCAAGGAATTACAAAATTTTTCATCAAGATAATTCTGTAAAGACTGTAATGAATGATAATCTGAAGCAGATGAGCCAAATTTCCCCCCATAAGCTATGACCATTTTTGATTAATCACCAAAGAAATATGCATTATTTTAATGGAATATTATGCTATTTTTCTTCACTAAGTCTGGACACTTTTCGTTGATTACTACTTTCAGTTGGTTTATTTGAGAGGAACTACTTGATCAAATCAATTATTTTAGTTCCCTTGACTCTGCTAAGATTCTATCATCTATAAAGCATTGTCATCATCTTTGACCTCTGCTATAGTTAGTGGTGATTCATTTCACTTGACCTATGATTAAATTTCATATTGTTGTAAAGTATCAACTTTATATTGTTCATCACAGTTTGTTTCAAAAATGGAACATCTTTGCTTTGATAAATAATGAATTTCACTTGGGAATAAGATCCAGAATTTTTAATTTTATTTGATTTAAAAAAAATTAAAACTACACATCAAAGTAAAGAACATAATTATACTAGTACAAATTAGGTAACAAATCAACACCAAACTTTTTGGATTTTCTGTCACAATTAGAGAATGCCACATCCATGTAGAATTATATAAGTTTATATAATTATAATAGAATTATATAATTATATAGAATTGATACAGTTATTAGCTGAATTTTTATCTGAAATTTTTACTGTATAATATTTGGTGTATATTTTCACTATATAATGGTTGGTATATATGCCTACGGTGACATTGGGTTAATTATCCTGATAATGAAGGAGATTGTCTAAAAATGAATATTTATTGTGTAAAGCAAATGTCTTTATCATTAAGCTACCGATTATAATTAATGTACCTGATTAATCATGACTTTTATTTTTTATTAATCATTATTCCCTTTGATTATTATTATTTTACTCTTTGTGAGTTTTTATACTAGTTGTAACTGGTATTTTGACTGAAGTCTGTGTGACAGCAAGCCTCTTCAGCTCTCTAGGGCTTTCCTCAGTATTTTAGCTGATCTAAATAGTGCTGAGGTCGGGATGGTCTCAATTCTTCCTTTGATTTCTAGTTTCCCAGTCTATATTTTAGGTTCTGAGGGATTATTTCACAGGCTCCAACAATGATTGGTGTTACTGTCACCTCCATATTCCATAACTTTTTCTGCTCTCTGGCAAGATCCAGGTATATATTTAGTTTTTGATTTCTCTACTTTCTCTCTCATCTGCTGGAATGGCAAAGTCATTGAAAAGTTATTTTCTTTTTATCAACTTAAACTAAATCTGGTCTTCTGATTGAGATTAGGTGATCTGTTTGTATTTCAACCCCCATGAGAATTTAGTGAGTTACATTCTCCAGGATACATTTTGGTCTGTTTATATACCATTTGTCTGTATTGTCATTTTACTGCTTGTGAGATTTTCACACCAGTGTTAGTCTTTCCCTGGATTCTGAGTGACAGTAAGTGTCCTCAGATCTCCAGGACTCTTCTCAGTATTTTGGCCAATTTCAGCAATGCTGTAGTCTCCATGATTTTCATTCTTCCACTGATTTTCAGTTCTTTCTCTAAGCCCTTGGGGACCATTCCAAATGCACTGAATACGAATGTTATTACCGTCATCCTCAAGCTTCTCAGCTTTTTTAGTTCTCTGACAAGGTCGAAGTATTTTTCTATCTTTTTGCTTTCTTTTATTTTCACTCTGTGGTCTGCTGGAATGAAAAAATCCACATGAGGTCTAGTTCTTTTTTTTTTTTTTTCTTTGGTCTGGTCCATTTGTATCTCAAAATCACAGAATTTTGAGTCTTTTATTCTCTTGGATGGATTCTGGTTTATTTTTATCATTATTATTGCTTTTTTAATAATTTTTATCATTCATAATTTGTTGTTTCTGTTATTTTTTGTTGTTTATTCAATAATAATGTAATGTTTTTTCACTGAATATGTTTCTTCCTTTTAATAATCAATTGATCACAAATTATTCAGCTCTTGTATTTTATGCTTAATGATTTTTTGATTTGACTGCCTCAACAACAATTACCTACACTAAGAGATGAGAAAGTGTAGAAAAAAAATGATCAAGTCAAAGATTATTAAAAAAAAAGGAAAAAAAAATTATCTTTGTTAGAGACAACAGTTCAAAGTATTAAAAAACATTTTGTTTCTTTAGCATTAAAGACCAACCTTAAACTCACCAACCTTAAACAATGAAGTTAAATGTCTGAATCTTATCAAATCAAATGTAACTTTTAAAGCATTTATAAAATATGTTTTAACTTTTTATTAACTTTTTTTTGTTTGTTTTTTAAACCCAATACCCACTTGAATTATTCCTGGGGAAAATGTTTTAGCTTTTCTTTTTTTCTTAATCAACATGGAGGCCCCCAAAAACTAATATATACACAATTCAAGATTAATACAACTAGTCATTATATGCAAAATGTTCTGTACAATTTATGAGTCTTTGGAAATATCCAAGATATAAACAGAGCACTTTTTTTTAACAATTTCCCATAAATGGAACATGTCATGAATAAATGTTTGTATCTTGTAAAAAATGATATTGCAAATAAATATGTACATAAAAACATGACAATTTCTTGACCAATTTATAACAGTATGTCAGTCTTTTCATAATTTCAGATAGCTCACATTACTCTGATATTTTAAAAAATCATTTCTTTTTATTGGTATCCCTTGGATAGTTTGTATTATAGTAGACAAGACTTTCATCTAATTTGTTGAGAATAAATATATATCAATTTTATTTTAGCATTTGATTTTAGTATTTGGCAATTAATTCTCTTCTGAGTTTTTAGCATCTGCTTAAAAATGACTTATTTTTCTTCTTGAGCTCTGAAGAACGAACAAGGCTGAGATTCTGCCTTTTTATTTGCTTATCGATTCTATCCAAAAGCCAATTCATACTTGGCTGGCAGTCAGGCCTGTTTAAAATTAGAAACAGCAAAATATTCATGGTTCATATTGGCTGTACATTATGCGTCTTACCATAAAAATGTTTCTTTTCTTTATGTGTGACCAAAGAGAAGAAAACAAACAAGATTTAAAATAGATATCATGAATAGAAAGAATTATTTTTTTATTTATTTTTGTGTGTGTATATGTGTGTGAGTGTACATTGACAGATGTGCTTGTCTCTCTATATAAACATATATATGTCTATATATCTTGTCAGAGAGAGAAGGTGGGGGGGTTGTATAATTGTGTATGTGTCCTATGCATAGACATGTAGATATGATTATGCATGTTTAATTTTGCCTAAATGTATACTCTTGTGCTTCTAATAAAAATGCCAGGTCCACTACTGTTTCCTTTCCAATATATCTTCATTTTCCAATGAAATGTTTCAGAGCACTCAAGTTCTGTGAGTTATAAATTGGATTTCCACAATGGAACTAAAGAAGTTTTTTCTTTAACACAGTGTGAACTCTAATTCATTAAAACTTATTTGGAATCTCATTACTAAACATATAATTTCATGTCATCCCCAGGACACCTTTTTGTGGGGGAAGAGGTGTCTTACCCCTCTTCAAGAGATACAGTCAGCATATTCTATACCTGGCTTAAAAGGTGTGCTGCTTTAACTGTACAATGCATTGTAATGTGATTTTGAATTTTTTCTTATAATTTTTAAATAGTAAATTGAGTAATCATCACTGTATATCTTTATGAAACTTTAAATGTAAATAATATCTTACCAATGTAATGTCATACATGTATAAGTCTGTGTGTGGTATAAATATTTATGGGTACTTATAAAGATTGTTTGACATTGTCATCTTGTCAGTTAATTCAAACATTAGATTATTGAATTAACATTTCATTGCTGGGTTTGTTTATATTGGACAATTATTAATGCAACAATCATATGATGAGGCTACATTTTCATCTGGTATTTGTACAACATGGAAAAAAAATGGTTGTACAGTCAGGTACTGCTGTGTTACTTTGGGTTTATAGTAATGATGCTTTGTCCCCAAAATTATCTCTGACCTTAGAGTCATCATCTGATAAAAGCTTTGTTGGTGGTAAAGCTTCTTTCTTTTTTCTTTTTAGCTCTATTTATATGTCATATATATATATATATATATATATATATATATATATATAATTGGACTAAAATCATAATATACAATATGGGGGGAAGTGTTCTCGTGGTATAATGGTTAAAGCACTGGAATGTGGTACCATAGTAAGCAAGTTTGAATTCCAGTCGCATTATTACATTCACTTTCAGACAAATACCCTTGGGAAAGGTATGAATCCCCTTATCCTCTCAGCTATGGGTTGAATAGTACCACTACAGTTGTTCTAGAAAGATGGCTTTGGCATTAAATAACCTACAAAGGTTCATATGCCATAAAACAAAGAAACCAAACCAAACCTAATAAACAATATGAATGTACTTTTTCACTTCAGCAAATGTATGTAAATATTAGTGTGTGCGTGTGTATATATATATGTATATGTGTGTGTGTCTGTGTGTGTACACATGTAATATGATATGGTAGGTCTAAGAAAACAAGAGGCTATCTTCTGGGGAGGGAGAGAGAAGGAGAAACAGAATGATTAGACAAAACAGCAGACAGTGATTCTATTGGAGCTGGTGGCTGACCTCTGAGTGACCCAGGCTAAAGCACTGGTTGTGGGTCAGCTGGTCACAGGTGAATGACTGCGTTAGTTGATGATGATGAGAAAAAAAACAGAGGTCCCAAATCTTCTGAGCATTTGTTCCTCCTGCCAACACCAGGCGGAAGGAAGGGAGCCATTCGGTTTGAGGTAGTTGGCTAGAAGACGTGATGAGGTAAAGACAGTCAGTTGAACACCAGCCAGGATGATATAAAGTCAGATAAAAATTTCTGACCCCATTTTGGGGTGAGTTCTGAAAAGGTGCCTCACACACCAGATGCACACATGTGAAGATTAAACCAATGAACAAACATGTTAGAACAACAAGAAAATACAGAAAGAAAATTCAAGGTCTGTGTCTGTTCTTTCTTTTTACTCATGACATGTTGTTTCTTTTTGTCCAGCTAACATAGTGAACTCAGCTTTCATACTCTCTTTCTTTCTTTCAGTGACTGCTTACAAATTGTAGTAGTGAATAAACCTTTGTATAATAAACTAAGGCAGAGTTTCCGGTGTTCATTAACTTTTCCCACAGCAGAGTCACAACAGAATCCAAATACTACTATAGACATAACGATACAGCCATTAACATGTTTGAGCATGCGGTGGTACAAATGTCTATTTAGTACTGATATGTCACAACTGTTTATTCGGTACCATTATGGTACACTTTCTATTTGGTTCTATTATGGTACATATATGGTCATTCAAAAACTTCACCTGGAAAGAAGAGTCTTAGCTGAGCATTTTTGTTGTGGCAATACGCTACCACTTTTTATAAAACTATAAAACCTAATTCAAATTGCTGTCTTATTTCTTGTGCAGTTTGAAACCCTGACAAATTTGAAATCTCGGTGGGGCTTGGAACTTTCTGAACGACCGTTGTATGTATGTGTGTGTGTGTGTGTGTGTGTGTATATACGTGGTGTACTCAATAAGTTTCCAGACTTTTTTTATACAGGCATTTAAAATTGTTGTAGACTCTTGAAAATTCAGTATGTTATTGCTATACATATTATGAGATGACTGAGCAATTTTTATGGTTTTAGCTTCAAATGAACAGCTACAGCAGCAATTGGAATACACCCTACTAAAGCTGGTGAATTTCAAAAATGCAATCTGGATGTGAGGACACTTTACAAGAACGACATGCAATAAAATTCTGTTTTTAAACTTGGAAAAAATACCACAGAAATGTGTGGAATGGTTCACTGCTTTTGGAGCATCTTGCATGAATCAAGCATCAGTTTTTGAGTGGCATAAGAGATTCAAGGAAGGTAGGGAGTCAGTGAGGGATGATGAGAAGTGTGGGAGGAGTAAGAAAGTCAATACACCAGAGTTGATTGGCCAAAGGGTTAGGGTTAGGGTTGCTATGTTTTAAGGGAGTTCAGGAAGAGATTCTGTCAAAAGTGGCCAGCACTCTTCAAATCGGGTCAGTGGCATTTCCAGCAGGACGATGCACCAGTCCACAACTCCATCCTTTTAACAGACTATTTGACCAAGGTGGGCATCAAGACAGTTCCTTAGCCTCCCTATAGTCCAGACCTTGCTCCCTGTGACTTTTGGCTATTCCCTAAGCTCAGAGGCTGTTGTTATGAGACAATTGAGGAGGTGAAAGAGGCTCTGATGAAGGTCATTGACACGCTCACACAAGAGGACTTCCATGGGGCCTTCCAGAAGTTGTTGGAACGGTACAACAAGTGCATTGCAGCTAGAGGAGATTACTTTGAAGGGGACTAGAGTTTCATATGCGTACTATCAATAAAAGTGGCCCTATGAAAAAAATCTGGAAACTTATTTAATGATCCTTGTATATATGTATATGTAGGTTCTGTTATGATACATACTACTTGGTCTGTGATACCACAATCTTATCACTATGTCACAAAATGAAGAGACATACCTCCATGAAAACCCAAAAATGTGGGGGAGAATGAGATCATCAAACTGAATGATTCCGGTAACAAACTTGGACCATCCACAGACATATAATGCTGTTGTGGATGTACTTTTGCAAGCATCAAGGGAATGCAAATCTATCACACAAAAATGGGATGCCTAAGTCTACAATGACATAAATTTCAATCAGAGATAAATAAATTGATGGAAGAGAACTAGAGTCAAAACTACTACAGTACTCAGGGGCATTTCATTAGTCAACCCAATGCACCCAGTGTGAAAGAGGATGCAATTCGCATTAATTGGCCTAAAGCAAATGATGATAGATAGAAGGCTCTCGATGAAGAGTTGTACTTCAGTCTTTGAAACAGTTTGAAGGGATCTATTGGAGTTAAATTGCATTCTTTCACTAAAATTATACATGCAGTGTGCCTTGATCACTTTGGAGCTGCAGACGTCCAAAAAGGAAAAATCATACAAACAGCCAATAGAAGACAGAGAGAGAGAAAGGCTGGCTTAGAGTAGAACAAAGGCTTTTTTTGAAGCAATTTAAAGAAATGCTAGATGACCAGGAGTCAGTAAAGAAACAATTGTCTGAAGTAAAGGAAAGGATCCTTGTCATTGCAAGAGTGGAAAAATGCAAGGAAGCGGCAATAAGAGAAACAAAAGACTTGGCACAATTTTAAAAAATACCCGTTTAAATTCACCAAGAAATTTTTTGAGGGGAGTGGAAAAATGGGGTTCTCAATATACCGAAAAAAGATTTGGAAACACACCTTTGGAAAAAAATATACCAACCCACTCGCCGACATTTCTCTGGGCTGTCTTAATGAACGCAATCGTCCACATACCCTGATGAAAAATTTGACAATTCACCTTTTGAAACTACATGAAATAAAAAAAACTTTGTCGGAAAATCTAGAGCTAAGAGCTCACCAGGGATTAACAGCATTTCATATAAGTTCCACAAAAAATGCCCTAAAATATTAGCACTCCTATAGAAACTTTTACAAGAAACTCATAGGAAGAAATTCATCACAGAGAGTTGGGGATTAGCAAATGGAATCCACATACCAAAAGAAAAAGACTCCAGAAAATCAGTTTTGACCAATTTCCTTAGTCAACATTGAAGGCAAGATATTTTTTGGTGTCATTGTAAGGAAGATGATGAGATTCATGATAAACAATGGTTATGTCAATACATCAATACAAAAGGCTGTAATACCCAGCTTTCCAAGTTGTATTGAACGTACCACTATGTTGTCGAACCAAATAAAAATGACCAAAAATAATAAATCAACCGAACTTCACAAAATGATTAATAATATTGAATAGAAATATTAGTATTTGAAAACTCCTGCTGACCCATAATTCAGCTTAAATATAGGCAATAAATTTGTTTTATTGGGAGCTTTATCATGAGATGACAATGTGTGTTTTCTGGTGGAAGTCATTGTTTTCCTCAACTAGTTTTATAGAAATAAAATGAAATTTCATCACTCTTTGCACATTTTGAAATCTCAAAACATCCTGTGGATGTAATTTTCCTCACTCATTTGTCTTTGCTCACATATCCATATTTAGTTGTATATTTGTTGATTTACCTTCCTTTTGTATTGTCTGTCATTGTTTTTTAATTATAATTGTAAGATATTTTCCCTTATATAAAAAAATTTTTAATAAATGAAATGAAATAATTTGTTTGTCTATCCCTTAGTCTCAGAAGTCTTTATTTTAACCTTGAACATAAAACTTGATTCAATTTTTGTACTTTTAAAGTGCCTTAGAATCGAATCAACAACTCAAAACTAAGTTTTTATATTATATATTCTACTAAGCTTGATGCAAAATTTTTTCCTTGTTTGATAAATTTCTTCATACAAATTCATAATATATACAAGATTGATATGAAAATTTCTCACAATTTTTGACAAAGTTTTTAATACTTACAAATTTGTATGATGATTCACTATATAAAGTATTTTGTTGATATTTTTCAGTATTTTTTTGTTTTCTCTGACCTTATTTTTTCTTTCTCTGACCTTATTTCTTTCAACTAAATTGTTTTTCCATGATAAAAGAACCATTTTTGATTTGATGAATTCTTCAGTGATTTTTTTGTATCTTAAACCTGGTGGAACCATTGACCTGACAATGAATGAGAGGAATTGCTTAGAATAAAATAAGTAATGAAAATGCTTGGAGAACACACCACATGTATTCTCCAAGCATTTTCATTATTTATTTTATTCCAAGCGACTGTCATGTTGGATGATTTACATGGGCCAGTTTCCCCACTGTAAGAGATTGTCCAGATTTCAATAAAACAATTCTCTTTGAATCTCATAAGGAGATTCAATTCAAAGAAGTTAAAGACTAACCTGAATCTAGCCACAATTTTCTTTGTTTTGAATACTTGTAGCAAATCTTTTATTTAAAAAAAAAAAAAAATTCCTATTTCTCGTAACTGTCTTGTCCAAAATTTCTTTTGCAGAGGAAAATTAATGTTCCTTTCCACAAATTTATGTTAAATTCATTTTTTCTAGTTTCTAAGCAACATACTACAATTAACTGATTAACCTCTTTTTCTGTACATTTACATGTTTTTACTTCATTTTTCTTGAGGTTTCCTGGAACTTTCTTTGCTCTTGAACTTAAAATTTTCTTTTTTTAAATCTTGCAAGTTATTCTTAACTTATACCTACTGCATTTCTCATTTCTCTAAATTTTGATTATCCACTTTACTTTTCCTGGGTTAAACAGTTTTGAACATGTATTCTAAATTCAGTCATGATTTACATCAAAATAAAATAGATCGTTTTCCCCCCTTATGTATACACAAGCAATAAAGAGCTGAGTAAACTTTTAAGATTTCTCTAACATTGTACGAATGATAGAATTGAGAATCTTTGTATCAGACTATTACTTATAACTTGTCTACCAGAGTTGCTTCTTATAAAATTTGTTTCTGATTTTGATTAACAAAGTTGAATTTAAATAATGATTAAAATGTTTTAATGAAATGTTTCCAAATCTTTTGTGGGAAGCCCTTGTGGCATGGTGGCTAATGTGCTGAACTGTGACATTGTAGTTAACAAGTTCAAACTCCATTTGTTCTATTACATTCAGTTTTGGACTAATGCCTTTAGAAAAGGTATGAACCCCTTTTATTCCCACCCCAAGCTATGGGTTAAATATTTCCTCTACTATACTTTTACCAGGATGGCTTTGGCATTTAATAACCCATGAAAGCTGATATGCTGTTAAATTAAGAGCCCAACCAATTAAGTTTATATGGATATCAAATAATTTGATAATAATTGACAGAAAAGGAGAAAGTCTCTACTCAGTTACAATCAATAAGCCTTTTTATGATTTAAAGAAAAACCATCAAGAATTTCTTTTTAAAATATTCTAGAAGTTCAAGTGATTTATATTTGGTTACAATTAGCTTCACTGCATTCTCTCAAAGCAGATGACAAACTCCATAAAATCTGAGGGATATGTCCTGGATCTTGAGTGATATCCTCATTATCAAAATCAAGAATCTTTATTGAAAAGACATTTCTTACATTTTCTTAAAACTTTCCTTTTCTTAAATTCATTTTAAAAATGAAATTATAAAACTCATTTAACCTTGTTTTATTTTTTTTTCTTTCATCCACCTTCCTGCAACAACAGTCTGTGAGGAACATCCATTTCGGGACAAATATCTGTTCTACCGATTTGTAGATGGCCGTACTGACACTGTGGGTACAGGGGGTACAGGAAGCACAAGCAGCCATGTGTTACCACCCCCTCCTACTATGGAACTCAAACACTATGAAGAGGAGTTAGCAGATGTTTTGAAAATGCTGTCTCAAGTTGGACCGGATGCTATAATGAGAATGATACTCCGAAAACCGTGAGTAACAATTGTTTTTGTATCTTACATATATAGATATTGCATTGTCAAATTATATATATATATATATATATATGTCTGTTATCTTTAGTTGGTTATTTATGGAAATTCCTAAGTTTTAATAACATGGTATATTAACATGCTTATCTTTTTTGTATCCATATTCATCTCTCTATTTATGTATATCTTATCTATGTTCATTTTTTTTATCTCTCTGTATATATCTATTTTTGTTGATGTTGTCTATTCAAATATTTTAGTTATCTTCAATAATTTTTTGTGTCAGTAAATCTATTTTATTCATCACTATTATAAATCTGTTTTTATTATCTAATATCAACCACCCAATTTATATTCAAGGAAACATGTTTAATCATCATAAATATTGAAAATTTGTTTGTATTTTGAGTCTCCTAAAAAAAATCCAAATTTTCCATACCCAGAAAATGAGCAGGTGACTATAAATACCTTTTGACTTTGCACTTCTCTGGCAGGTGACACGAAGAGCAAAGAAGAACCATATGATTATTGGGAAGGAAAAGGAGGAGAAATTGCACTAAAGATTGAGGTCACCAGATTATAGAAAAAGACTTTTGTGGAAAAAGACCAATTCGATATTTGGCCCATTCAGAAATAACTCAAAGAAAAAGAGTAATCAGTACAAAGTCCAAAAGATACAAAGAAAGAGTCACTGAAGCTCAGAAGACAAGGAGGCAAGAAACAAATTTTAACTAAACTCTCAGCTAAAAATATATTGATAGGACCATTGTTTTGAATTGATTACACGTTTCGAGCTGATTGTAAATGCACTCTTCAAATAAGTTAGTTGGCATCAAAGGTATGTAGAAAATGAACACTTATTTGTTCAATAGAATATATAACCACTATATTTATAAAACTAGCTGAAAACCTGTCCTACATGTGGAATTTTAAGTTAGTTCTTGCAGAAAGCCTAAATGTTTTCTTTGACTTCAATAAGTGATCATAGATTTATTGAATCTTTCTTCATTTGAAAATTATCACCGACATATTTAAATTAACTCTGATTAAAGACTATCTAGTGGTGGAGATATCACAAAAGATGTATAAAGTATCCATTTGGGGGAAATGTAGATTTTTTTCTCTGAATTTTAAAAATTAATTTTTGATATTATATAAACTGATTTTTATTGCACAAGGCATAGCATTAAACATTTTGTAAATTAAGAGATATTATTGTGATGGATTTGCAATAGTGAAATAGTTTAGATTGCTCAGTTAAGAATATAATATATACATATTTCATATGTGTATCTATAAAGAAAGAGAAATAGATTATGTATTGAGAATATATATATGTGTATGTGTGTGTGTACCTCATGGTTCATGCTGAGGTGCTTAGAATTTTGAAAAAATGTATTGCATTAATTTCTTGACTTGGGAATCATGATTGCCTAACAAATCAGTTTTCAAAATCTTTGCCTTTTAAAAAAAAGATTGAACATTATCAGCATGTTGCATTCGAGATGTGACCAAGTAAGCTAGATTGAAAATAAGATAGAATGAAAAGTGGCCCCGAAATACAAAAAGAAATGGTATTTTATTTGCTCATTATGTTCTTATTAGCCATTGATTAGAGAAGTGTTCTTGCAAAAAAAAATGAGTGTATGGATAATTTGAAAAGAATTAATTAGTAGAAGAGATGAATTCTAATGAACAAAGTATTCTGATCAATGGTGTTAAAATAATTGACAATCTAGCATGTTTGATAATTACTAGGAAACAATTAGAATATTTATGATTGCCAAACGGATTTACATGGCTACTTATTTTACTTGTTATTTTTCTAATCTATAAGTTTTTTTTGCTTGCTTTTCACCTTTGCAATTAAAAAGAGCTCTTAGTATTGTGAGTGATTATAAGCATAAATAGATATTCATATTGTTTGAAAAGAAGATTATGAATAAAATTATGAATTGAAAAAAAAGAAAGTTTCTGACTTTAATGATACTCTAACCGTACAGGATGTAGCATATATATCCTTTTTCTCCTGGTTTAGCTTACTCTGGTAATTGTAAATGACCACCTGAAAAGTCTTTGTCCAAAGTGCTGTCTTTTAATCTAACAACTGTTTGGCTGATTGTCCTTTTCTCAAGATTTGACTATGACCGATTCCAGCTTATTGTACTTTCTCATTGTTTATTGATGCTTTAAATTTTTCCCATGTTATGGTTAGATATGTCAGGAAAAAAAGGAAAGAAAATGGAGAACACTTGCAGTGGATATATTCAATTATATGTAAATATGTTTAGTTTCTTATCTAAAAAAAAATTACCTGTCAGAAATTCAAACATTTCAGTGAATTTTGTTATGGACAAGACTTAATGATATTATAACAACTAAACATGAGATTTGCAAATGTGTGAGATATATATATATAAATTTTAACTCCATGGGTTGAAACAGCTCAGAATTCTATTTTTAATTTTTGAATGCCTTTTCTTTTGCAATGAATGGCATTTCTATACCTGAAAAGAAAAAAAACATTAAACAAAATGTTGAGTTGTTTCTACACATGCAGTTAAAACTTTAGATCATTTAAGCAAAAGTTGGTTAAGTTATTAGATTTAACAATTATATCAATTTTTCTGAAACACTATATATATATATATATATATATATATATATAGTATTCAAATTGGATTTAAAAGCAGTTTCCTTTAAAACAAGACCTTATGCAACTGACAATTTCATAAAATACAATTCAGTCACTTGTAAAAAGGTATTCTCACAAATTCAGTTTATATTTGTAACATAAACTGCAGAAAATACTTTTTCAAATAAGATGAAGACAGTAATTGTCAGAGCTCACAAAATATAAATATGAACATAAGTTTAAACTCACTCATATTAACATATATGCATGTATTCTCTGCCAGGAGCTAGTAGATATAATTGGTATTTATTTTCATGTCTACATTTATTGATAAGCTCAGTCTTCTTCCTCTGTAGATGGTCCTGTTCAAGGAAAGTAATCATATTTAGCTTCTTTTCCAAACACAATCAACAACTTTTTGAGCCTGTCCAGCATGCTTTTGCCTTTTTTAAAATGTGCCTAATTTATTGGATTTGTCTTGCTTCTATATGTGCTTTGACAGAAATGAGCTATTAACATGATATTTCATCTTAATATTGGTTTTATGATTATTAAACCTTTGGATCTCTCATCAGTTTTATAGTGGCTTGGTATACAGTATTCTCCATTAGATACTTATTCATTTGATATGTTAGTGTAAGTTCTTGCTATATTTGGGGCTCTGTTTAGGACTCCTTCTTTTATTAGGAGGTGAATAAGTTTATAAAATCAAGCCAAATAAGGACACATTTTTCTTTAGCAGCAATGCCATTAAACTTGTCATTTGTTGCTTTGGTATTTTTCCATCAATTTACATGTTGCCATTTGCATAGAATGCTGCATGTAAGGACAAATACATTCTTGTTAATCCTTCCCAGTTCCCTTTTTGTTGGGTTTATTAATCTAAAAGTCTTTTCTTTGTACAAGGTGACTCAAAATAGATGCCACCCATTAATATGATAATGATTTATTACTGAGGTAAGTGCAATGACGTTCATTTTGAACACATCCTGTAAAAAGTGCATCATTTGAGCTAGGGACATCAAATTACTATTTTTTTTAATTGTTATTATATCAGCTTCCAGGACATGCAATCTTTTTTTGATTTTCTTGTCCCAGTAATAAATCGTTATCATATTAATGGGTTGCATCTATTTTGAGACAGTTTTGAATGATTTTGTCTTCAAATAAGTAGTGATGCAAAATATTTTTTCCTCTCTTGTCCAAGGCTTTATGATTGAGGATTAATAGTTGTTATAGTATATTATTTTCAATTCTGAAACCAAAAAAGAATACAACATTATTAGTAGAGTTATTGGCAGTCACATGGGATTCCATGTACATTGAGACAACCTATAAAATCTTCCTTCTGGTGTTTTAAGTTTATTTTTTTTAGCTTTCATGTCAATTTTTCACTCGGTCATTTGGCATGTTTTTATAAAGGTTTGTAACTGCCTCATCATATATATATATATATATATATATATATATATATATATATTGGAAGAATTCTTGTAATTATTCTAAGCAGCTGCTGTATCATTACTGATATATGGTTGTACCACTTGGACTCCAATGCCTGGAGAAAAAACTGAATAGGAACTGCAGAGGAATGCTGTGTGAAGTTTAGAACAAATCCTACCATCTCATAAATGATCTTAGTAAGGTGAGCAAGACATGCTAAGCATGACTGGAGTAGAAAGGATGACCTCACTTGTGACATTCTCCAATGGACTCCTGGAGAGTTGGTTAACCAGTAAAGACTTAAATTCATCAACACTACATGGACACTGGATGCTTTGTAGACGACTTACCTGGAGCAATGATTAATAGGAATGGATGGTGAAAAAGTGTCAAGGAAATCCATACTATCAGCATTCCATGATTATAAATGTTTGCCTTCATGGTTAATTACAAATCTATTTTACATTTTGTAATAAATATACAAACACAGATTGAAAGCATGAATCCAAGGGAAGTAATTTTTAAGTAAAGCCTGACAAGTCTTATAAAAAAGCACTATGTATATAAAATGTAGAAAAGTTGCTGTTTGTAGTCATTTTATTCCCCAGTGGTTAAGATAATCTTAGAATAGTTCTTGCTGATGAAATACCAAATATTCAATGGAAACTGTGATTGAATATATATAACTAAGCAAACAGATATGATTATGTTGTTTTTGCTTTTTGTTTTCTACTCTCAACAAGAAAGAAAAAGTTAAGCTAGATTATTTATCTTTGTTCCAATTTAATGGAACTTCTTTTTATATATTCAGTCAACATCACGAAAATTAATAATTTATTTAACCATTTTTCTATTCTCTATTCTCTTCTCATACATAATAACATATGCAATATTTAAAAAGCCATGTGTTCTCACATACACTTACTGTCTGTTTATTTTAGACTAATGACTTCTAACTTATGAATATAAAATTGTCTTTACTTCATCTGCTTCTGTAAAAATCTTGTTTTGCATCAGACATAAGGTCAAGTAATGGTATAATAACAAAATAGAATTTTTCAGGCATCTAAATTAGGGCAATGAAAAGATAATATTTGGATGTTAAACCTTAGAAATACAAATGGGAATACAAATCTTCATTCATAGGTTTATAAAGGGATGAAAAGATTTGTCTGCTAAAAAAATATTCTTATACCTTGGAGGATGAATGTTGGATATCCACCCATAAACTATGATGTTGTCCAGGTGCTATGCTAATCCCATTCATAAAATCTCTAGGCAATGGACGTTACTTGGTGATGCCATATCCTCTCCGAGTAACAAGAAGGAACAATCATTGTCATGACTGTAAAAGAGACAAATACGTGTAGTTTCCTGGTAGTTTTCTAACTTGCTCATAGGGACTAATTTACTTCATTATTTTCTTTTTTTTTTCATCATAATTACATTTGTTTACACATTTTTACTTGTGCATTAATAGGGTAAAGTATGCATACCTTATTTAATCAACTGGTTTGTAATGAAAAGAAATCAAACTATGATAATTTCAATCTACTATTGTTAGTTCAAAATTAATGTTAAGTGGGCATATTTACAGTATTTACTTATGTTTAAGATGACCATTAAAAATCAACCTAAATATTATGCAAATATTATACTGTGTGCAATGATTGGCTGGGTGGCATGTACAGCGTTTATGATATTTTTGGTCTGTTTTCTGAGGGCGGAAGGAAGAAAGAAGGTATCTTTTTTTTTTAATTTCAACTTTATTTCATTTGGGATTTTTGCATGAACTCTGTAATGAGGAAATGTCTTCATTGACTATTAGAGATCTGTTTTTTTTCCAGGCATTGAAATTCACTAGTCGTTTAATGGCTGATAAGTTCAAATTTGGTGTAGTCATGTCCTGTGGTGTTTTCATGTTGCTTGTTTCTGAGTATTGACTTACTAGCAGCAGACACAACCCGCATGTGCAAAGTCCATTTACTTGGCAAAACAGGTGTGCTACCTGTGAGTGGCAGGATGGAAGAAATTCCTTTCATCTCAAGGGTTCAGCCTTAGTAAGGGTGAATCTCTTTCTTTTTCCCATGTATGCATCACCCCACTTCCTGTCAGGGGCTTCTGGGAGATTCTGCATTACTTGAATTTATTTTATTTTATGTATTTTCTTTTTTCTATTCACTATACATCTATCTAAGTTCAAAATAGATGTTTATGAGATTTTGATAAATTGTAGTAAATGCTAATTCTCTAAATTTTAATGTTATACCTGTATATTGTATACTGAAAAATCTAATTCTTTTTCTGAAAGATTAGAAAATGTTGGTCTCATTTGTAAACCAGGCATGAAAGCATATTCAAAGAAAATTTCTTTCAAGCACCAAATTTACAAAATAAGAATATTTCATTGAAGCATGTGGATAGGAATTTTCTGCAATAAATTTATTTTTCTGCAATAAATTTATCCTAAGAAAAGAAAAATGTCCTTAGTATTTCATGACTCATAGAGATTAGTTGTTTTTTTTTTGTTTTTTTTTGTTTTTTTGTTTAATGACATCGTAGAAGAACAGCAGTGATAGTATTTAACTAATAATTGGAGAGATAAGAGTTTTCATGCCTTTACTAATGGTATTAATCCAAAAGTGAACAGATTGATGCAACTAGACTTCAAACTTGTACATAACAATATCATAATCCAACACTAATCATTATGCTCCATATAGATTGATTTATACTATGGATCTTTTTGCAACAAAGATCTTGCACTGAGAAGAATTATTTATTTTTGGTTAATTTATAGAAAAATGGCTAAAACTACATCCAGCAATGTCAAGTGATGATAAAGATTGTTGATATAGTTTTTAAAATTACCTGAACATTTTATTCAATATTTATCATTTAAATTAATGATTGTTTAAAATCAATGACAATTTTTGTAATAAAAGCAAAATGATGTTGAGAAAATAGAAAATTTATTTCACTCTGCCAAAATTCTAAAGTGTTTTGAATTTGAGAAAAATAATCTTTATCATTAGCGTTAAAAGATAAAAAATATGGTAGTATTTTATTGCTGTCTAAAAACTTTTTAAAAATTAGGTATCTAATTTATGCAAAAACATAATTTATCATGATTCCAATTCCAAGTTAGTTATATTGTATATGAGGAAAAAGCATATCAGTGTTTGGTTTTACTTAGAATAATCTTTCAACTCTATTCACCCGCTCAAGAAAAATAATGCTTGATAAGAACTTTAACTTTAATGTTAACTATGTTACTTTCAAAAGTATTGGTGTTAAATGGCTCAGGTTTGTCTTATCTTTAGTTGATCAAATCACAGAATAGAATTTGTTGTTTATCTGGTAAAACATGATGTTTTAAATACATTTGGTTCTGCTTGTCATTTTCTAATTTTCTTTATTACAACTTTTTATAATACATATTTAAACAAGTAAATGATACAAAAAAAATGTCTTATTAGTTTTATATATTTATAGAAACTATTCAACAATCAGATTGGAAGGAAGATTCATATTTTCTATTTTCCAATAAAAGATAAAAAAAACTTATACTCTAAGTTGAATTTCACTATAATTCATGAGTCAAAAAATAAGATTGTACTGGTCCACACTGTACACTGGCTAACTGCTTTCTCTACAGACATGGTGCAGAGGCAGGTTATGTGACCCTTTTTGACCAATTAGAAGGCACCACAACTGGTACCCATGAGGCATATAGATACACCAGTATCTCCTGCTCTTTCTCTTGGCCCTTAACAGCCAGCACACTTGTTTAAATTTTGGCTGTAGCACACATGCTGGGTCACTGACCTAGTAACACATAGTGTACCCCTTCCTCATTAGCAGTTGTTATCTAAGCACAAACCACTTATGAAAGCCATCATGCAGCACATGGCTATTATCAACTTTCCTGCTTGTTTACAGAGCTCCACACAACAGTCCTGACAACACCAATGTGCAACTCTGTGACTATAGGTATCTTATTAACTGCAGTAGATGCAGCAAAGGGATCTTCCCAGCAGTTATATCCTTTTACTGGCTCCGCTCTTCCCTCATAAATATGTCAAGCACAAGATACCTGTGTCATCCACCACACCAGTGTATTATATCAACCTCTCCTTGTAGGTTTATCCTACCACCAGCTCTATCTGCAGCAGGTCTATGAAGAGAACACTTGTCTGTGGCACTCATGCATCCACACCACCTATGACAAATAACTGCTACAACCCTAGGCCAAACCTTCCTACTGCACCAACATGAAGCTAATAAGTCAAAGCCCTGAGCACTAAACTTTCCTTCTACTACTGTACTTCCAAAAGGAATGTTCATATAAACAACAAGTACAACCTTTGTAATGGGGGCAAAAAGCAGAGTGAACCACTGGTTGCCATTAGTGAGAATGGCTGTCCTTGTCAGTCAAAGAGACCATGTTTGGTGTGTTGTCTGTGTAGAAGAGGATGGCCAATGCAAACACCTGATTGTAGAAGTAGCTGAGCATTGCTGAAATTCCACTCATGTATTCTGCATAAGTGAGTTTTTGGCTCTACATAAGATGACAAATTTTTCCTTTGACAGAACATTCCAAAAGAACAACAGGATTTGAAGGAAGTGAAAGAGGCAGTTGCAAAGATTAGACAGAGATGAAAAAGAAGAAACAACGATGACAATGATGATGAAACTGATTTCGTGTGTTGATTTATAGAGACTTTTTTCAAATAATTCAACTCAACCTTAAACACCAAATGGAACCTTAAGTCAAAAAGACTTTCCAACTATAAATTGCTTTTTTCACTATTAGATTTATGAATATACCTTTTCTTTATTTTTAACTCCTGTTATTTGTTATTTATTTCTTTTCTCATTATCAACCTCTCTTTATCTCTCCCTATATATTACCATTCATGTATTATGACTTTGAATAAATTTTCACTGATTTTTCAGGAAAAGTAATGTTTTATTTTAAAAAAATTAATAAGAAACATGTTATTGAAAGTATTGTCCATAGCTGGCCATTACTTTTTCTCATCGTTCTGGCAACATTTGAATTTCATGTCAGAAAAATGAAATGTCTTTTGAAGCTGACCTCGAGTCAACCCATTTTTGGGCATTTTTATGTAGAATAAGAATAAAAGTACTACTCAGCCAGGCCATGTGCCATCGATTGGAACCAGTGATAATTGGATGGTACAATGTTTGGTGAATATGGCGTGTTTGGTAGGACGTCCCATTTAAGTACTTCCAAATAGGTTTTCACCTGGTTTGCAACATGTGGCCGAGCATTGTCTTGTTGCAAAATCACTTTGTCATCTCTCTGCTTGTATAGTGGCCATTTTTCTTCAATACTTGGCTCAAATGCATCAATTGTAATCAATACCAATTTCCCATTATGGTTTTCATCCATTTTAGCTGCTCATAATTAATTGCAGGCAGATGATTGCACCAATTATAGAGTAGAAGCTCTAAAACATGGATATTCAGCTTTGTCGCTGATGTTGCTACATAGTCAGACATACCTCGTGATCTTCTATACTTAGAGTTATCGTAGTGATTCAAAAAATCTTTCCTTTTTTTGCCGTTGAAGTAGCGGTTCACATGGGACAAATGCTATTCAACATCTCTCAGCTTCATCTTGTATGGAAGCCAATATCCTTGCTTTTGACTTATTCCTAATGCTTTCAAATGTTTTGAAACTGTTGTGTGATCAACTCCTAATGATTCTGTTAGTTCAACTTACACCTGACATGAATCTTCATGAAGTAATTCCTCCAATTCTTCATCTTCAAACTTTTTCAGTGCACTAGGGCATTCTTTATCTTCAACATCAAAATCATTATTTCTGAAGTTTCTAAACCAATCTTTGCATGTTCTTTCTGACAGAGCATGGTCACCATAAGTGTCAACAAGAATTCTATATGCTTCAGCTGCAGATTTCTTTGAATAAAGTAGTGCAGTAAAATTCCTTGCAAATAGACTTTCTTTGGCAAGAAATCTAACATGTTTAATGCTATGAAAAACAAAGTTGTTTACACTTTGGCGAATTGACTTTCATAGAAGTTCGAGCTTGCTTATAGTACTTTCTCATCAATGCATTACCATCTGAAACTACATGCATACTGTTCTGGGAATGCCATCTGTTGGAAAACAGCGAGAACTTATTCAAAATCCTAATAATATAACAAAATTAAGTTTCTCCAGATAGTTACTTATATAAAGATTTGATTCTATTTTGTAGAAAAATTTATTTCCTCCACTATAAATTTAGATATTTTTATGAAGACATATGATTGAAGAGACTACCAGAAAGAAAAAAACCCAAAAAAGTAGATATTTATAATTCAACAAATAATATCTAATACAAATCAAAGGAATAGTATACTTCCCAGAATGTATGTTTTTGGAAATAGAAATAGTAAATTTATCATATATATATATATATATATATATATTTCTTGAATGTTTGTCAATTTTGATTTGGAGCTCATGTGATTTTAACATGTAGTCTTCTGTTACTTATTTTCTTGTCATCTAAATATGGTGATTATCTTTACATCCTCGTGATTGACTGATATACAAGAAGTGCTTTTTATTTAACATGGTTAGGATATCCACAGCCCTATTGTTTGATATACAGCCAAATACCATTTGACTACATCTAATTAGTTTTTAAGGAAAGAGATTTGAAATTTGGCAGTGTTTGTTTATTTTTTATTCATTGACGATGCTGCTGATTTGGTTTTCATAGAAACAATTTTGTATTTGAAAGACTCTGGTCATTAAAGATTCACTCAAGGGCAGATAATCCAAATAACTCTGTAACAAGCTTATTTTTATCTATCTTTTCCCATGCTCTTAAGTAGCACTCCTTTGGATATAAAACTGACAACACCAAATAAAAACAAGTGTTTATGATTGCCAAATATAGTAAAGGTTATAACTTATCTCTCACCTTTTCAGTTTTTCTTCAAAGTGAATTTAATTACTGCTGCATCCATTTCTTCATTTACTAATGTTTACTTGTCAGTTGTTACAAAGTTTAAAAAAGAAAAAAGAAGATAATGAAATTAACAAATCAATTGTGAGTTAATGTTATTGTTTCCCTTTGCAGATCATGTGAGCGAACTCCTGAAGATTTAGAAATTATTTATGAAGAGCTTCTTCATATAAAAGCGCTGTCTCATCTGTCCACCATGGTGAAACGGGAACTTGCCAGTGTTTTAATGTTTGAATCGCACACAAAGAAAGGCACAGTATGTAAGTATCATTTAAAAGGGATTTTTATCTAAAAGACACCCAACTTTTCTCTAATCAGCATCAGAAAGTTTTGTAGTTTGTTATGAAACCTGCAAAAAGAAGGATGTTGCTGTTGCAAAATTATCATTAAGTTTTAAAATATATTGCCGGCATGAATATATTTTCTTGTCATTAAAAACTATCAAGACAAATTGTTTTTGTTTTATTGTCAAGCTATGTAATCATAAATTATGACTGTTTATCTTCTTACTCATAATTTCGTCTTTTTTGAGTGTGTGAATGCTTAAGCAAACCACTTTCTTCTTATTTCCCTTGAATGTTATAAATCAAAATTGTTATAACAGCCATTGACAACTTTGATAAAAGGTCAGCAAAATTCATTCAATCCATTTTATTTTTTCATTTAAAACGGTTTTCCTCCATATGACAAGTCAGTAATTGATTTTGTGGATGATATCTTACTAATTTACCTATGCTACCTGAAATCATAGTAGCATACATAAATTTTTTGCAGTTAATAAATTTTAACATTTGAGTTTTAAAATGTGTATTTTTCCTATTTTAAGTGTTGTCTCTTATACTATATTTATGAATATTGATTATAACTCAGGTTTTGGATACTCAATGAAAATTTAACCATATACAGTAGTCATAGTCAGCTGAGCTAATTTCCTAGCCATTATTCCATAGTGAGTTAACTTGTATTTAGTTTTGTAAATGATGTATTCAAGGGAAGTAACTTATTATTTAATTCTTAAGTTCTTCTCCTGGAACTTTTGTGTATTGGAAACAATAGATATACAGATGTGCTTATTAAAGATTGTTAAGAAGTAAGTTTTGAGATAAGAATTCCAGTTTTCAAGTTAAAATTAACCAGAACATAAATATCATATGTTAGAAATAATCACACATTTTCCTCCTCCTGCAACACAACCAATGTAGCTATTATAGACAAAAAAGAGTATATGTTAATTGCATTATATAATCATAACAGTTTTGTATAAGTACAAACCCTCAAATTAATTGCTACTCTCCACATTCCCAAAAAAATCCCCATAATTATTCTTAGTGAGAAAATAAACAGTAGTGACCTAGCTAAAGTAAATTGGACCAAGCCACCTGTTTTAGTCACCAACACTTTTCTTTTATTTCAATTCTCTCCTTAAAGAACTAAGAGAGAAAGAGACAAAAGATAAGAAGATACACCAATTTCTCTCCTAGTTGAGGGCAAGTCATATTACTAATCCATTTATATAAATTGCACTTCACTCTCTCTTCAAAATGGTCAGAGGTCAAGTTTCTTTTAAAATTTTTTTAGAGCCAAGTGTTTGACTATTCTAATGTGACATATTGACATGACATGATGGGCTATCAGTTTTTTTGGTCCATTTAAAATGATACTCATCAGCTGAGCTGATTTTAACCAAAAGTTTTGTAAACTTACAAGCAAAGAAAACCTCTTCAGTTTGTAGCTATCTGCAGACAAAGAACCACCACTTAAGTTTTTCTATTAAGTTGTTGAAACTCTGACTGTTATTGTGTTGGCTATTTTGATTCTTATTCATTAAAGGGTACAATAAACTTGGCAATTTTTTTGTTTGTTTTTCAAAAAATTAGGGAATAGCCCAATGATTACAGCATTGAATTAGAGGCCACGGTGTATACAATCCAATTGCCTCTTATTAAGATGTTTTTCTTATTTGCCTAAACTACATACTATTGTTTTGAAAGTAGCAATTTCCTCCTCTTAGATATGTTTTGACTGACAGCTATAAACTAAAGGAAAAATAGGTTCCTGTCAGATCCTTAAAGTATTTTATATATATTTGGACATATTAATAATAAAATTACAAGTTGTGGATGGATGTTGACACTTTTGCGATGTTATTAAAGTAACATTTTGCAGTTCATTTGAACTTAATAAACACCCTCTTGTATATTTCTATGTAGTACTTTTTACGAATTATTATGACTCATTTACTAAAAAGTATTTCTTTCTGTTTTATCTATAGTCATTCACTAAGCTTAGCATAGTCTGACACAAGGTTAGAAGTATTGGGTACTCAGTGAGAATTGAATTCATTAACAATTGTTTGCTTTAATGCTTTATTTATAAAATAAAGCATTAAAGACAAGCTTATAATTCAAAATTGAATTCATACCACTGGGATTTTAATTTTTACTGATAAGCTAAATGATATTATGGGGTTTGAAAAGAAACTTTATGATCTAATATCAATTTCTTGGTGAATGGAACCTGGAACTTTTAATAATGGCTGTTTATAACTATGAATGCCTTTGCTACAAATGTATTTGTCATTTTTCTCACACTCTTATGATTTTAGTTATTGCACAAGAAAATCTTGTGGCTGGCATGCATTATGTTAATATTGATTCTGTTGTAATAAACATTTTTGGACATTTTATTTCAAGAGGAAAACTTTTATTTCCTTAGAATTGTCTACACATTGCACTATTACTTGATGTACAGAAAATTTGATGTTGAAAAATTTAATTCCAGCTTCGTGTGAATAGTTTATATCTAACCTTTATATTTTTGTATTATATATATACATGTTTGTGTATTGGCTGCAAGTACATATTTTTGTTTTAAATATTAAAATAACGAATTAAGTTAAACTAATCAATCTTCATCATATATAGATGATATGGATTAAAAATTTTGATTAAAGCATCTAAGAAGCAAATATTAAAGAGAAATTTAAATATCATCAACTTATTTTTAAGATATTTTGTTAGTATAGATATTTGAACATTGAATCTTTTCTCGAATAAATTGATTTCTCAAGGAAACATTCACAAAATGTTACTTTCAAATACTGACTCTGCTAGGTTTTTGGAAATTACAAAAATATTTTATACTCCTAATTGGTAAAGAAAAAAGTGTTCTTCATGTTGTTATTATTGACTATTAACTCTAAGTACTATTTCTTTTTACTTATGTGAAATCTTTTGGTCAACTTTGCCAATCAGATTGCTTCAATAACAAAAAAAAAAGATTTGTAGCAAGTATCATATATTTGTTGCTACATTTTTCTTGCAAGCACCAAATTTTGAACAATTTTGAAGATCCAATTATACAATATTGTTAGAAGTAAAATTTAAAAGGAATTTGAGAGGTTTTATTTATTCGCCCACTAACATACTATATATATATATATATATATATATCATTTATCATCTAAAGAAAATGATAAATGTGTAAAATTAACATGTGTGCACATATTCGCTCCTATACATACATACATGCATAGTTTTCTGTTTGTATGACTATGTATATATCTATCCATAGTTTTTATTTTCAATGTTCATAAGTAAAACGCTAATATGCATCTAAAATCTTTGTTGATAGATGATAACATTCAAACAATATATATATAATACACAGATAAAATAACATTTAGAGCAGTGTGTATATATAAAAGTAAAGATTAATTGATTGATCTTAATGGCATATCATCCTGTCAAGGGTTATTTTATACCTAGAGGTTAGGGAATTGCATTCATTGTATATTTACATTTTTGTGTAGTTTTCTTAAGAGTTTTTTTGCACAGTTATGATATCAAATATTCCTTGTACAAATAATCTGCTTACAGTTGTATGGTTTTAAGTATTCTTATCTAATACAAATAATTTATACACAATTATTTGGTTTAAAGTAACTATTCATTTTTAATATAATCATCATTTGTTTTCACAGTTATATGGTATTAACTATTCCTATCTAACATCAATGTAGTTTAATATCATACTGCAGATACCACTTTTTGGCGGTGGATCTTATTCCCCTGCCGGGAATACAGTATGTATATTCAAAGCCCCACTGACAGGACAGATAAAAGTAAAGTATGTGTACATTAAAACATGTATAGGTACTTTGACACATCACTCAATAAGTCCCGGGCCTGACATATAGATAGCGCCACTAATAAAAATCCATATGATTTTTATAAATTTTTAAAAATCTATATGAGTTTTATAAAGAACTAATGTTCAAATGGTACGTGTCAAAATTTGAGCCTATTTGGATTATTAGTTTACAAATTACAGTTATCTAAGTAAAGCTACTTTTGCAAATTTTCAAAACAATGGAAAAATCTGTGTTGATAAAACATTGCTTGCTGATGGGGAAAAATACTGTTCAAGCAAAGCAATGGCTTGATAAGTGTTATTTGGACTCTGCTCCATTGGACACAATGGTTAAGGGATGGTATGCTGACTTTAAACGCTGTCGTACAGACACAAATGAAGCTGAATGCCCAGGTCACCCAAACTCGGCATTTGTCTTTGAAAACACCAAAGAAACCCCAAACTTTTTTTGGCTGATTGTAAATTGAAGTTGCGTGAGATAGCAGAAGAGTTGAAAATATCAGAAGGCAGTGTATTCACCATTTTGCATGAATATTTGTCAATGGGAAAGTTGTGTTCAAAGTGGGAGTTACGTTTGCTCGCAGCCGATCAAAAACAGCAACGCGTTGATGATTCAGTGTTATTTGCAACTGTTTCAACACAACAAAAAGAAGATTATGTGTAAATATGCAACAATGGATGAAACATGGATCCACCACTTTACTCCACAGTCAAATCGGCAGTCAGCTGAGTGGACAGCAGCAGATGAAAGCCATCCAAAGCAAAAAAACCCGCAAACATCAGGTTTTGGCCTCCATATTTTGGGATGCACAAAATGTTTTGTTCATTGATTATCTTGAGAAAGGAAGAACCATCAATAGCAAATATTATATAGCATTATTGATGTGTTTGAAGGAAGAAATTGTCAAAAACAGCCACAAATGAAGAAGAAAAAAGTGTTCTTTTACCAAGACATTGAATCGTGTCACATGTCGATTGCAACAATGGCAAAACTACTTGAATTGTACTCCAAATTGCTTCCATACTCACCCTATTATCCAGATCTGGCTGTTTGCAAACCTAAAAAAAACGCTCCAGGGAAAGCTACAATGAAGAAGTGATATCGGAAACTGATGCATATTTTTAGTTCAAAGACAAAGGTTTCAAATTGTTAGTGTTGGAATCAGTGTATCACCCTAGAAGGAGACTATGTTGATGAATAAAGTCAAATTTTGCCTAAAAGTTGTTGTTTTATTAGTTAGGCTTTGGACTTATTGAGTGATGTGTTACTTTATAACTGTACACAGGTATCCAATGTGTCTCACATGCACCCACACCCACACTCATTTATATCTGTGTATAATGAAATATGTAATTTTTAGTAACTGACTTTAGAGGTATAGCTAGGGTATGTTCCACCTGGAGCAGACCCCCTCCTCACTACCTCCTAGATATGCAACTGACCCAAAGCAAAATCAACAATGTTCTTCAGTATTACAATTTTATTTTCTGTTGGTATATCATAATATGAATGATGTTTGCTCCTGGGATGAAAAAAATTTAAGAAAATATTTTTTGTTCTCAACTAGTTTTGACCTATGGTCATCATCAGGAGAAGTGTTTACTTAAAGAAAATCATTTTTCAAGTTTGTGAAATAGTTTTATGCCACAAAAGAAGTGAATAAAAATTAACTGGTAATGTAGCATAGCCATTCGTAGAATGAAAATTATTTTTTGGTATCCAAGTATCTTCTTCTGACTATAATATATGATCTCTGCTATTATAAAAAGTGAACTCTATACTTTAACCAAAAGTGCCACTTGGTTGTACAACCTCCCCACTCCTCCAAGCTATTCTACTGACTGAAATTTTGATTATGACAATTTTCACCTACCAAACATTCAAAGTGATAATTTTTATAATGATATACACTTTTAACTTCTGACAGTTTCTAGGTTATTAGAAGGTTTAATCCATTTTACTGAATCCCTTTGTAACTTTGGAGAAATTTATCTGTAAATGAAGTCCAAGATATTCAGTTGGAATGCTGTTTCCTTTCTCTAATCTAAGCAACATTACTAAAATAAATATTGCTATCTTTAAGCTGTGTATGTGTTCATTGGTGTTCTTAATTCTTAATTACCCAGTCAGATGGGGCTGTAGAATACATGACTGCATCTCTGCAGAAAGGTTAAACTCTCCCTCCACCTAATGAGTATCCTGTATATGACACTAAATTTGATGGTGAGGCTCTATTCCTGAAGCTTTGAGCAATGATGAGTAACCCTTCTTTGCCATTGCTCCCTGGTCCATTTTGACCCAAAGTGGTAGCACCTGATAGGGTCCTATCTATGAGTCAAATAGAACTGTTTGTCATTTAAACTGTGTGCAAACAAATGACTTATGTTAAATTAAATTGTTTGACCATTTAACTGTGTATAAACAAATGACTGTCTAATTGAATTGTTAGTGATATATAGAAATACTTGGAACCATTTAACTGTGTACAAACAAATGAGTAATGTTGAATGGAATAATTAATATTAAATAACAATACTTGAAACTTTTTAATTTTGTGCTTAAATTGAATTATTGATATTACATAGCAATACTTGGAACCATTTAATTGAGTTCAAATGAATGAATTGTGTTGAATAGCAATACTTTTAACCACTTCACTGTCTGCAAATAAATAATTAATATTAAATAGAATTATAAGTGTTTCATAGCAATAATTGAAACCATTTAACTGTGGGGAAACAATAGCAATAACAGTGTGCAAACAAATTAGTTCTAACTCATTTAAAAATGAAATTACCAACAAACTATTCACTTACAAATTATATGTGTATCTATTAAAATGTGTGCAAACAAATGACTAATGTTAAATTGTTTCTTTTACATAGCAGTAAGTGAAACCATTTAAACCATTTGGGCTAACAAATGATTAATAGTAAATAGAATGATTTGTATTAGATAGAAATACTTGAAACCATTTAGCTATGTGTAAAAAAATGAGTTCAGGCTCATTTAAAAATGTTATCTATAAAATGTGTTTACAAATCCTATATTTGATATATATGCCTAATCAGGATTTGGCATTAAATAACCTACAAGGATTAATATGCAATAAAACTCAACTGCACTAATCAAACCAAATTAATTCTTAAATATAGCTAAAAACATTCTGAAAGGAATCTGTTCCATATTATTTCACTCTATCAATTGTGTACATCTAGTTAAACTGTTAGAATATAAACAAAAAATTTGATCTTTGAAAATCATATTCATTTTTCATGTTTAAGTCAGCCTTATTTTTACACACACACACACACACACACACTTTCTGTGCAAAGTGTTAAAATAATTGATTTCTTTTTCTGTGCTTTACAACATGACTTAACAAAAACATTTGAAATAATTATAAAATGACAAAGTTGTAAAATATGGTTCAGATTACAATTACTGTAAAGATCAACATTTAAATTCATTGGCTACTTTTGTCTTATTCACATTTAACATAGTAAGTAAAAAGTAAACTTGGCGACCGTAGTCGAGGGTGACCCTTTTCGATAGCTACTACACCAAGGGTGCTATACTTTCCCTGGATTGCTCCACTTTACCTGTGATCCTTACCTTATAATGCTGAGTGTTAAGCAAGGTTGCATCAAGTATCATTTTTTGAGTCTTTAGAATGACTTGACCTGGGATTGAATCCCAGTCTTCCGGGCCATTGGCAAGCACTGTAACCATTATGCCAAAAGTAATAGATATAATTTATATCATAATTGTTTAATATATTTGTATATTACTGTAAAATGGTATAAATGACATCCTATACCATTGTTGATATAATAGTATTAAAATGCTCTAACTTAGAGAGTAAAATAATTGCCAAATCAATTTGGACTGTTTGTATTCACCCCAATCATTATATTTTTTCAAGAGATAACTATTAAATGCTAATTTTGTGTACTTCCTATTTTGCTGATTTGTAATTTTAGTATAAATACTTTTTAGTGAGAATAGAAAAATTATGATCTGTAAATAGCACTATAAATTTTTAAAAGTCATCAAAAAAAAATCTTTGTATTTTATTATGAACCTCCTCTTTCTTGTTATTTCTTAATCATTAATACAAATCTTCTCATTAATTCCAGGAAAAATCAAAGATTTATAAAGACATTCATTCAAAATTTTTGCCCATCTTACTAGAACCGAATCTGCTGAGAAAACTTACAAAATTGACTTTTTACAGGTCAAGTGTGACATGGTTTAAGTTTAATGAGGTTGAACTTATTTTGAGTGACAACCATCATTGAAATAACTTTTTTTTAATACTTTTAAACAATGGATTAAATAAAACATTTTTAAAGATAAGAATTTTAATGTTTTGTCTGATAAAATGCTTCATTTAATTGCATATTTTTCTCTTAGATATTCTAAAACTGTTGATGTTTTAAGGGAGATAATTTAAGAAATACTGAGGGACTTCTCTTGAACATACCATTTACAAGAGTAAATACAAGTTAACTTAGCCACCTTACATTGGATCCTGTCTATAACTGTAAAAATTTAATTCAATAATTAACAGGACTTCACAAAATATCAATTTCAAATATACTGTTGTTGTTTTGTATACTATTATCAAAACAGTAATGCTGCTCACTATAAAATTATCCAAGGGAGGCAAAACTGATTTCTAAGAAAGAAAATGTATGTAAATTCTTTTTTATCAACCACTGCATTAATTTTTTTTCATTTAAATAAAAAAATATTTCAGTTAATTTCTGAATGTGTAAATAAGATTTGTGTGTTCAAAATGCTTGCATATAATGACAAAATGTCACTTATTTAAATGTTTCCTCATAAATATTATGATTTAAGCAGCTTATTTAGAAAAAGAAAGCTTCTTTCCACAACTGTTAACATCACTTCTTCATTTTAGTAATATATTGGCATTTAAAATACAATATGAAGCCTTTTAACCAGAACACACATACTCTACCTACTACAGGACAATATCTAAACTTGATTGCATAGAATTCATTATTTTTTATTTCTATCTCAGCAAAATTCCTAAGACAGACAAATATAGAATATAATAGAAAAATGCAGTTCTGTAGATAAAGATTGTCTTTTTTTTTTTCTTTTTTTTTCATTTTTTTTTCTATATTGAATTATAAGATAACATTTACAATTTTATTTACCTAATTTAACTGGAGTTTTATTTCTCCCCTTCCCCCCCTCTCAGAAGAAACATGAGTAACTACCATATTTGATTTCTAGACTGTAAGTTAAGCTATTTTAAAAGTTGAACCTAAATTATGAAAGTAAATGAAATGTACTTTGCTGATCAACTTGGACTATAAATACTGAAGCTTCTTCTGAATCTTCTTTTTTTCCCTCCTTCATTCACTTCAGTTAACTGAACAGTTGATCTCCTGCCAAATTAATTTTTAAAATTCTAGTCAAAAGCTAAGTGGCTAAAGAGGGAGTGATATATGGATATAAAATTCAATTTTAGACTCAATTTTATCTTATTTCTAAAGCTAAATTAATTATGATATAATATATAATCTCATTTACAGAAATAATAATTATTGCCCACAATTTGTACTTGGGATTCAAGAATTTATTATTATAGTTAGTTTTAGCATTTGTTAGTTTTGTGAAACCCATGAATAAGTGTCTGGTTGTCCATGAAGCAAGTCTTTCCTCTCCATGTCACTAAAGGATAAAAACTCGGATTTGGATGTAATTTTTCAAAGAACTTCCAGAAAAAGGTTAAAGACAATATTGGAAATCTGATAGGACTCAAGTTCCTGGTTTTGAATTCAGAATTGTCTTCTTCTGAGACTGGTTGTCCACTAAAGCTAGAGAAACCTGTCTACCCTACTATTCATAGCTATGGTAGTGGCAGGAAACAAGATGGATTCATGCCTTTCCCTTGGAAATTAGCATGGAGTAAATGTAAACAGTTTTTTTTATATGTTGATAACCACATTTATAGCTCTGTAATGGTTAAAGATAAAACTTCTATAAGGATTAAAAAATAATGATTGTCATAATTGTTATTAATATTACATTTTATTAATTTGAAATAAATGAAATCATGATTTTAAAAAGTTCTTATCAATATGTTTGTTTGTAATTATATACCTGCTGTATGTGTGTGTTACTCCTATCACAAACTAATAATGAATCATTCCATGTGAAAGACAGGAAATGAATAGAGAAATGAAGAATGTAAAAAGGGGATAAAAGAAGTAAAGAATGAAAAATATATATTGTTTTGCAAACTGTGCAAGGAATGTTTTTTAAACTTATGAAAACTCATCAAACATTAAGAATACTATTTTGTTATTTATCATTTGATTACATTTTGAATAAACTTTTAGACACATAAATTACATATTATTATATGTTATGTCTGATTATAAATGAACTTTGTAGCAGCATAAATATTTATAGGAGTATGAAACCATTTTTGTAGACTTGAAATGATTGTGGTGAATGATAAATTAGGAATCATTTTATTTTGTTGAAGAAATATTGTTGCAGAGAATGCAAAACAAGAAATGGAAGTTTCTCTCAGCAATGAATTCAAAGGCAACTTTGTGTGTAACTTAATGATTATTATCTATGTGTAAATTAAACAAGAAAGTGTGAAATGTGTGTTTGCAAAAAAAGATTGTTTGCCACTATATGTGTGAGTTCACTAAAAGTGAAGAAGGTGTTGTGATAGAACTAAAATTATCATTATTTATTTGAGAAAGTCATTTTTTTTTTTTTGTTGCTTGGGTGTAAGTTTCCTATGTAAAAGATTCTATATTGTGTCCTGTATAGTATGTGTGTGTAGTTTGTCACTAACATAGGCAGACTCCAGGCAAGTGTACTTGCTGCTATAGCATCATAGAGAAAAATTGTCTTTGTGCCTTTACTCTTATACCAGGATGTGTCTCTATGGTAATGAAGAGTGAAGTTTCTTCTGGTCATGTGAAGAATTTGTTGAAAGTAAAGGAGTTAATACCCAAAGCTTTGAAGATATTAATTCATATCTGTTTTTTTGGTATAAGATACAAAGTTAATAATGTTGCAGAAATTAGTTGAAAAATTTCTACTGATCCAATCATTTAAATTGTGCAATTTTCTATTAGATATAGAAAACATAGAAAATTTTAAATTTTATTCATCATATTGTTTGCAATATTGTAGAATAAGATTCATCTATTAAAAAAGCAAAACTCATACAATTTTGCATGTATTTCATAAAATTTCTATAAATCCATTTAATAAATAATTATTCTGTTATGAAATAGTCATAATAATTAATTATGGTAGTTAATAATCTTTCTATTATTACAAAACATGTTTTATTTTAATGTTTAATTATTTAATAATAATAATCATATAATAATCAACATCCTTACTAATAGTACTATATACTAGTAAAAAGTAAAGTTGGCGACCATAGTCGAGGGTAACCCGAAGGCTCCCTTTTCGATAGCTACTACACCAAGGTGTAGGGGAGGGCGCTACTCCTTCCCTGGATTGCCCTACTTTACCCTTGATCCGTACCTTATAATGCTGAGTGTTAAGCAAGGAGGCATCAAGTACCATTTTTTGAGTCTTTGGTATGACTCGACCTGGGATTGAACCCAGATCTCCCGGGCCATTGGCGAACACTCTAACCGCTAGGCCAATATACTAGTACTTTTGTAAAATAAACTGTATATTATCTAAGTTTAACTTGGTCTTGCAAAAGGCCACGGTAGTGATAATATGACTCTATCAATGACTTATGAGATTTGCCTGTTAGCCAAGATAGACTTGAGATAATGAAAATTAATACTCGGCAATAAAAATTTTGAATTCTTTTATAGTTTCAATATTTTTAACTTCTTTATTCCAAGGGGAAAAATCATCTATGACAAAGAATTAATGCTTATTGCTGAAAGAATCACATAGATATTGTTATGCCTGAAAATTCAGAGATTTATGATTATTCAGATATTGTAATAATGCTTTAAATTTTTTTTGTGAATGGATTTTTTTTTTCAATTTAGTTATGTGACAACTATATCTATTCATGTATTTTTGTTTTTCAGTATTATAATTACAAAAGAAAATGTGATTAAATTTCAATTTTCCTATTACAGTGTTCCGTCAGGGAGATGAAGGCAAGTCTTGGTATATTATCCTAAAAGGCTCTGTTAATGTGTCCATATATGGAAAGGTAAGTTGTTGTTTTATAACACCAAATTTTGGAAGTGCAATCTGTTATTTGAAATAAAATTTTCATGGGAAATACTTCATCATCTTAAAATCATTCAGTCATTATTACTTTTCTATATATCCAACACAACACAACATATATTGATCAATTGTGCTATTCAGTTTTACTACAGAGTAAAGATAAGTTCTATACTTGCAGTATACACAAATAACATGAAGCATTATTAATATTTTGCATCCTGGTTTTTCTAAACCAGCACTCAAAACTTTTTATAATAATTTAGCATCTTAGTTTCACTGAATAATGAGTGATTCTTTTGTAAAATGATTTTCTATTTATCTTACTATTTTAAATCTTTAATCCAAATTTTGTCACTATGAAGCTGAATAAATATACTAAAATAATCATAATTTCTTAAATTTAATAATTTTTCCTTTTATATTTTACAGTTTAAAAAATAACTGAGATTTTCCTGATTATAGATTTTGATATGTGGATAATCCTGTCATTTCTGATGGAAACTAAGCACAATTGACCATTTACCTGATAAAAATTCAAATGTAAATTGCATAAAACAAAAATCTGTGGCATATGTAATCAATAAGAACAATGATGCATAGAATAATAGCGCATATTGCTGAACAATATCGCAGCATAAAAAATTCTATTCCAATGCTTATTTTAAAAGGTAAATGGTAATGTAGTTGCTTACTTTTAACCAAAAAATTATTTCTCTTTCTTGTTTGTTTATTATTTTTTGTGTTTTTTTTCTATAATACTTTATTTTACTTTATTTGCAAGACTTTTGTTTTAAATGTTCTAATTATTTTTATTATTTATTTGCTTACATTTTTGTCTGTACTTTTCTGCTAAATTTTTTGCAAAACTTTTATTGTACATTTATTTATCAATGATTTTCACAAAAGGAGAAAGTTCCTAAATAATTCCATTAAAATCAAAATAAAAAAATTGAGTACATGTATTAATATCCATATTTCAATAATATTTAAGGGGAGGAGAAAAATCTTTGATTGATAGTAATTATGTCAGTATGCAGTTTTTAATGATTTCAGTATCAATTTCAAATCAAATCAAAGAACAGATAACTCATGTACATATGATGGAAATGACATAAAGCCAGAAATCATTTTGCCTTGTTTTTATCTTGTAGTAAACAGACCCCCTACTCTATAAAAAAATCAATTAATTTTAAATTTGGCAAATTCCCTGAATAGAGGAAGTTCTGAATTGAAAGCAACCAATTTCTTTTTTTATGAATGAGACATTAAACAGTCACTTGTGCCAGGAACTGTTAGTATATATTTAAAAAGATATATTAGCAATGACAATTTTTTGGAATGAAGAAACACTTTGACTCCTGAACTCATTGCTTTTTAAATTCAGATTTAGAATGAATAAATAAGATAAAGGTTAGGATGATTCACACATTATTCTCAGCAGTTAATAAGGATACACTTCTAGATTTGGGTATTGATTTAGTGTACTTGGCATAATTATTGAGCTGGCTAAAAAAATTTCTATTTTTCATTTCATGAACACATTTGTTAAAATTCTGACAGCTTTCCTATCAGCATGGCATTTCTTTTAAAAAAACATATGGAAATTAGCAAATTTTGTTTATTGATTTATGGAAGATGGAAGAAAATAAACATTATCAGTATAGTGCAATTGTTTTATTTAACAAAAGGTAAAAAGGGGATTCAAATACAAAAAAAAAATGATTTACAAAGAAAGTACTGTGAATAATTGACTGAAATGAAAGTGGTTCACAAAGTTTAGTTCTGGAGATTTCTCATTAAACAGTTGGATTTGCAAGCTGAGTTTGAGAGTGTTCAATGTGTTCTATAATGCAAGAAATAACATATGGATCATATTTAAATCAAATATTGATAATCATTTAACAATCACTTGGATGGCTGACTTTTATATATGTTAAGCACAGAAAACCTTCAGGACCAAATGACAGGTGATGTAAAATGGATAATTCCATTTAGAATGCAAAAAATGAAATGAATTACCACTAACTATACCAAAGACCAGTTTTCATCCAAGAAAGGTGGTAATGTATATATGGTATGACTGGAAGGGAATCTTTTATTATGAAATCCTTCCAGAGAATTGAGTAATTGGTTTAAATAAATAATGCTCTCAAATAAATCTGCTGAAAGCAGCAAATACCAAAGGCATTTAGAACTCTATAGTTCTTTGTCACTGGGTAAACTTTTTTCACGACTTGACAGAAGTTTTCACTCATCTATCATATTCACCTGATATAGCACCTTTGAATTACCATCTATCCTGGTTTTTACAGAATTCTCTCCCTGGAAGATTGTATAAGGTAACTAGAGCAATTCTTTGCAGAATAAGATAAAAAGTCATTTGAGGTTGGAATTATAGAGTTGCCAGAAAATGAAGGAAGATAGAGGAACAAATGATAAAAATATTGAACAATAAAAAAGTTTATATTGAATAAAACCAAAATATTTTCCAAAATTTTAATTAATGAGTTGAATAAACTATTTATATTTTTCAATACAACCATGAACTTGGTATATTATTCAAACTTGTGACATTTCTTTTGGATATTCTAACAAAAATGATACTCGAGTTTCAAATAATTTCAAAATTTTTTACATTTTAGTTTCAAATTAATATTCCTAAGTGAATTCTCCTTTTATATCATTTATTTTAGCACAAGATCTATTTTTTATTAATATAATTAAAAAAAATTTCCCCAATTTTATTTTCAGAAGAATTCAATTTTTAACCCTCTAAGTGAAATGATTTTAACAGTAAAAAACAAGATCTAGCAGTGATGTCAATGCAAGTAAAAAATAAACCTTTTTATAATAATGTATTAATTCAAAAGCCACTTTTGGTGACCATTAAACTCAAGGTTGAGTCACATTCTATCTATAGAAACTATATTATAACTAGTTATTGCCTATGATATTAATTTTTTTTTTTTTCATTAAGAAAAACTAAATGTATTTACATATATTTTTAGCAAGAGTTTTTAATTTTCTTATTACTGAACTCATCCATCTCTTTGTAGTGTAATATTCTGGTGACCTAGAAACAAATATCATAATTTGATTGTGGCTTTGTTAGGGGCCAGAAATAAAGATTCAAGAAAAGAATTGAGTTAAACAAATATATTAACAATGAACAGTAATACAACATATACAAATGAGAGGGTTGCCAGAGAGAATGTTTTGGTTCGACTGCCAAGGCTGTCTGCTAGAATATTGCCTTCTGCCTAAGAGCAGTACCTACTGCTATTTATAGCTGAGAGAGTTCATGCCTGTGTGGGTAAATTATCATAGCAGATAATTTATTACATTTTATTTACAAATGTTTATGCATTGATTTTTTTTAACATTTATTTACACTCATATATTACACAAACTATATATGACTGAATTAAATGAATGCATAAGAGGAAGTACTCTATAATTAGCATTTGATTATTTATTAGTTATCTCCTTTGAAAAATTAAAATGATTAGGTTAAGTACAAATATTGATCTCACACTATTAAGTTGCAAATTGGAATTACTATATTTGCTAAAACTAGAATATTTTAATACTATTGTGTTAACAAAAGAGTCACTCTACTATGTTATTTTTTTCTGTGTCACTTATCTACAAAAACTAGATTATAATTGAGTTATACATATATAACTCCAGGGAGATTAACAGGCATTATTAAAGCTTAAATAGTCTCTAAAACCCTTAAATTTTTAAAATCTAATTTTAGTTGATGCTCTTTTAAAATCACAATTGTGGAATTGAAAATAGTTGACAAATGTCCTCGGAAACATTTCAGTGAGAAAAATTTGTATGTGACAAATTATATTTTTCCTTTCATTTTGAGTAATCACAGAGATATAAGATTGTTATTATCTTAAAAAAAAAAAAAAAAAAAAAAAAAGATCAACAACAACAAAAAGATTAAAAAAGGATGACTTTTCTCTCCATCTTACAACACTTATTCATTTAAAATCAGAAATTGGATAATATAACTTCATTTCACAGTAGTTATATTTACATGCAAAGGAAAAATTTTGTTCCATAAAAGTTGTTATATTCAGATATAACAATTATTATGCGATGAATGTAACAAATTTTATTTTGTAGAATTAAAAAAGAATAGAGACCATGAAATATCTAAATTGATGTATACAATTTAATGAAAAATATTCTGAAAATATGAAAGCCTTTTGTATTTTATTGTAATTTTTTGAAAAATTTTCTCCTTGTGATTATATATTTTAAGAATTATGACAAACCATTTTGTTGCTCTCATACTAAAATTTGTCAGTAATCAATATTTGATGCGTTTTATTAATACTTGGTCATCAACTCAATAAAATATTTATTGTCACTGCTTTTTGTGTGTCCATTATCTCATTCATGGGATGCTTACTAAGATTACTATTTTCATTCTTAGATCTTGCCAATATCCCATAAATGTGGTGAAATATATTTCAATAATAGATATTCATTCCCGTTTTAAATTGTGTACTCATATTTCTGGGAGGTCTCATGCTAATTATTAAAGAATTGTTTTTAAAAAATTTTTGCTTGAATAATTCTGGGAAGTAGTGGGACAAATATATTTTCTGAAGTCTTCCATACATTTAATAAAGTGTTTCTGTCCAATTTTATAGTAAAACACTCACACACACACACAAATGTGTGTGTGTGTGGGGGGGGTTACTAAAAAAAAAATGACTTTCTTCTATGTCTTTAATCTAACTATACCATATTCTAAAAAAGGCATGTTTTACTTATCTTTTTTATTTGATGCATTCTTTGTTAAAAAATAAATAATTCTCTTGTCTTTAGGGAATTGTCTGCAAGTTGCAGGAAGGAGATGACTTTGGCAAACTAGCACTTGTTAATGATGCTCCCAGGTAAATATGATACTTTTTTGCATTTTTTTCTCACTGTCTGTCAGTAATGTTAACAAGTGACTTTTGTAAAATATCAGTGTTATAAAAGAAAGTATGACCATCACTCCTTGGTTATATCTTGCCCATATTTCTTATCATCCACTATTAAATATTGATATATATTTGAACTTTTACACTAATACATATATGTATGATTGTACATTAATTAATATATATGGCTTTTTCTCTATACACATACACCGGCATACACATGAGAAACAGACAGAGAAAATAAGATTCATTACTAAATATGAAGAAAGAAGAAAATGTGTGTGTGTGTGTGTATACACACATTCACAAGTCTTTCAGCTGAATTTTGATCTGAAACTTTCACTGAATAATCTTCAATTTCTATGATTAATATTCAGGATCAAATTAAGTGCTTTGTCAGTAACTGATTCCTTAAAATCCATTTTTAATCATTCAAGCTGAAAACCTCAAAAGAAAAATAAATGGAGCTGAAATTTACTGCTCAGCTTGTTTGGTTTTCAGTATTTTTAGTTTTTATCAACTTTCTAGGCATTGAAAAACCATGTTGCCTGTATTTTTTTTTTTTTTTTCTTTTTAGAGATGAGACATTTTTGTCATCAAAGCTTGAGATATAAATGATATAATCAGCATGGGAAGGAAAATTTTTTTTTTTTGTTTTTGCTGGGATTTATTATGTCAGCTAGTGTACTTATGCTGCCAAAAATGTTCGCATGTACAATAAAAGATTTTTTTCACAATGGACATATCAACAATCAAGCATCGATAATAGTTATTGTGTTTGATTATAGGGTAGAGCTAAGCCTTCCAAACAAATTCTGTTTATTGTCCTATAAAAGTTTGGAATGGCCCTGGTTATCATTGTCCTTTTCTTTTCACTATAGACTAACAGAATCTTTTGTGTTTTATTACAAGATAATTTTTTAAAAGATTAAAGCATTAAAATATGGTACACCAGAAATGGTATGTTTAAAGAAGATATTTAAAATATACATTACATCATCAGTGTAATTTTAAGCTTATCAAATTTATTTGAAGAAAACTGGGGAATTGAATAACTAAAACACTCTTATAAAAACAAAAATAATGAGACTACTCCCTCCCACCCCCAAAAACTAAACATCAAGCCAGCATAATTGTCACTGATATTTGTGTTGCTACTTTTGATTCTTGTACTGTTTACTTAATATTTCAAAAGGAAAATATTTTAGATCCTAATGGCTATCAACCATTAGTCTTGTTTTCTTTCTTAGTTATGCCAATTACCCATCATCTGGTTGCCCAAATCATTACTGTCATGCTTTACTCTTGCTCTTATTCAAGTTAGGATCTTCAAATACTTTCTATGTTAGTTTGTTTTTCATTTATAGCACTCCTAATATATCTTACTCTTAGTTTGTCTTCTTTGAGGTGTAGCCATATTTAGAACACCAATCTTCAACATCTTATTCAATAAGCAACAGCTGTTTTGCTTGGTGTCAGATTTTGTTGAGAAACTGCTTGTATCACATAGGGTTAATTTGACTGCTGCATTAGATTTTTTGTATTTCTTTTACCTGAGAAATGGTTCTCATTTTTTATGTTGCAAAGTTTATGATTTGAATCAAGATAAAAAAAAAACAACCTTTGTCTTTTATCAAACAGGAATCTGTTTGGTTATATCTTTATTATATGCAAGAATTTCTTTTCTTTCTATATTAATCTAGTTTTAAATATTCAGGAATGAAAATAAACTTATTTAATGATTTAAAGGAAAAAGAGGGCTTGTTTTTTAAAAGATGGATTTATCAATTATGCTTCAAATAATTTTTTAACAACACAAAAAAATCATTGAGATTTTAAAAATGGGATATACACACTTGTTTATTTATTTATTTTTTTTTCAAATGTTCATACAGTTCCTAACTTGCTTTGCTCTCAGCAAAAATTATACAAATAGAGATTGCTTTTAGCAATTCCATCAAATTTTTATTGTATAATTTAAGAAAAAAGTTTGATAAAATATCTTTTTAAGTCTACATACAAATTGTATAAAATAGTTGTTATTTTAGATAATATCATTTTGCTCTTTTACATAAAAAACACCTTATATCTTATAAGTTTAAGTTTTCAGTATATAAATTTAAAAATAAATATTCAATAATTTGACCTTTTTTAAGTATACATGCTTTATAAAAATAATTTTCATAATTCTTTTTAATGTCTATAAAATATGGTTATCTCTATATCTCCTGAGATATATATATATATATATATATATATATATATATATATATATATATATATATATGCTCATTTTGTAAAGTGCAGTAAATGTGTGAACTGTCCTATATTAACCTTATTAAAGTATACTTTTATTTTCAGGTCTATAATATCCATTTCAAAATTTGTTCCTTGTAAATTAACTTAACACTGCCAAAAATAAAAACATTGATTTCAAGTGAAATAGATGTAGAGAGAAAAGATATTGATTCTGGAAAGATTTCTCTTGTTTTGATGAAAACCAACAAAAAATACTTTTCAAATTATCCTTTAACAAATATTTTTTAAACTCTAAATAACGAAACAGATGTGAGGAAAAAAATAGAATAAAAGAAATGTATAATGCTAAGGAGTTATTCTGTTATTTTTGGTGTTTGATTTTTTTTTTATCATTATTGTCACAATAAAAAAAATGATCTTCTTGCCATAGATGTTTTTAATTTAAAATATTAGATTTTAAAGATATGAGAATTTTATAGATTAACAAAATGTTTTGACAGCTATTTATTTTTTTATTTCATTTTTGTTAAATAAGATTGAGGACAAAAACTGATACTGGGAAAATTTTGTTTAACTGATATTTTTTCTAAATTTTTTATTAGGTCAGCAACTATATGTTTGTGTGAGGACAACTGTCACTTTTTACGAGTTGATAAGGAAGACTTCAATAGAATATTGAGGGTAAGTTCAGAGACATGGTTACCTCCCCTGGAGCCTTTTTTTCTTACTGATAGGACTACCTAATTCATTTGTAAAAATGAACAAAAATAAATTAATTGAGATGTTATATACTTTTCTATATTCAGATTAAAGATCTAGCAATTGATATAGAAACATTGAGCGAAATAGTCACAGAATTATCGAAATAACAAACAATTAGGTCAACTTTAAGATGAGTATAATTCTTAACTCTTGAAGTTCTTTTTTTTGTTTCTAAATATTTCAGTGTTTATTTACATCATCTTCAGAATATTATGACTGGAATTGAATTGAATTACTTATTTATAGGAAGTAAAAGCAATTAAGTTAATAAGAATATAAAATATTGAATGATTATGAGCTGGGGTTAATGATAGATTGAAAATTGAACAGAAAAAAATAAGACTTTATCCTTCAAATAATAATATCCAATTTGATAGAATTGTTTTGATTATTACCATTCACTTATATATCAATACATAAATATATAAAGATGTCACCTCCAAAAACATATCTGTACATAATCAAACAAATTTATATAATTGATTTTTCATGTTTTTTCCCATCATTTTTATTTCTTGATGGAATACTGTTTACTTCCATGTGTATGTTATAGGTATGTGCAAAGTTCCCAGTGTATTTTAAAAACAAACAAACAAAAAACTAGAGTCTGAATACACACAGTTGAAACCAATTTTTTGTGAAGCTTTTATGCACACCTAATATTAATTTTTGACTTTTGCTGATGTTTATTGAAGCTCTCTTACTGTTCCCATAACCTGGTTTGATTGTGGCAATACTATTCATGTAGTGTGTCTTGGGTGGAGCCCATCCTTCTCCAGTTTTGGTTTGAGTTCAGAGTTTTTCTTCTCTTGTACCAGTTGCCATATCAAGCTTAAAGAGTCCAGTCTGCCTTACTATTTGCTCATAGCTGAAGGAAAAATAATTGATACTCTTTCCCAAGAGTATTAGCATTATGTGAAATGCAAACAGCCTTGTTCAGGATTTGAACGTGGTTATCCAAGTCCTCTTCCCATAACAATAACTGCTATGCAAAAAGTGCCTCACAGATATCATTATTCTTCATCTGTAAGCAACATGGATTAAAAATAAAGAATAAAGCTCAAAAAAGATTTTAACCTGCATCTCTTTATTTTGTTTTTTTTATGACTTTACTATTATCATTTCAGATAGAATGGCTTCACTGGTAGGCACTGCTGTTCAAATGTAAACCATACAGTTAAATTTCTAATTTGTTTTAATTCAGTGCTGCTACCATTGGCTACAGAATGATGATCTAAAAGACTTTATAAAAAAGCAACAAATAAAAAAGATTCACGAGTTAATTATCATGACAATGTTTCATCTATAAAATTCAGTCACCATTATGTCTTATTACAACTTGGTATAAAGAAGTAACAGAAGTAAATAAAAAATGAGGAATACAAAATGACTAGCAACAATACTTCATACATGGAGTTCAAAGATTATTACAAGTGTGGATATATTATTCTCTTTTTTATTTGTTTGATTGTTACCTACAGACTCAAAGATCTGATTTGTTTAGAAATCAAATAAAATTTTCATCTGCATAAGTGTCCTATTCCCAGTTGACAGAAGAGGAAGCACTAGGACTTTTTGGATGAAAATTAATGACTCAGGATTCACGGAAAGCAAATTGAATGAATTTTTGTTTAATAACATCTGCTTTAGTATATTATTTTATATTATTTTATATTATTGTTGTCTTTTAGCATGATGAACATATTAAATTGATATTTGTGGGTTGCTTAGAGAAGCATTTGTTCTTAAATTATTTAATCTGATTGAATCTTTCTTTAAAATTTTATATGGTTAGAGTTGGATTAGTCTTATTGGATGTACACTATCATTTAATATTACAAGTGGAAAAGTGTTTTGAGTGGATCAAGTGAAGATATACAATGTATAAGGTATAATAGAAATTGTTTGAATGATGTCTACCAGGATGTAAAAATGAGAGCATTTTTTCTGGTTTGTTGTTTTCTTTGAAAAGTCAAATTACAGTTTTTTGTGAAGGAACATCCTTTATCCCTTTTTAATTTAGGATGTAGAAGCCAACACAGTTCGTTTAAATGAGCATGGGCAAGATGTCCTTGTGTTGGAAAAAATGCCGACCAATGTCCAAGCACAAGATGGATCCATCCAATCCCACTATAAGTAAGTAGTCAATTTTCTATTTTTTTGTTTTTTGTCTTTGATGATTTAAAAAAAAATATCCATTAGCCATATTAGGCAACAAAATTTAGTGGATTTTTTAATGCTTATTTTTGTAGATTTTATTGAATATCACAAAATATTGGGTGGGTTTCCTGGAAGTAAAAAAAAAATTCTTTCTTGAGCGGGGGGGGGGGCAACAATCAAGTCTAACACTTTTACTGGCAAAGTTATCTTCCTTCTCCTTTTCTCTTCTTTCACCTACTTCTCTTTTCTTACTTCACGTGATCCGTCTGTCACTCTGTCTTGCTACTTGGACAAACTGCCTCCTCCCTAATCTGATGAAGTTTTTTCCATTTATCCAGGCCAAAACCTACCCATCTGGGTACTTAGCGACAGAACCAATAAAAAAGGGGGGTGGAAAAGAATAGACACTCACTTCCTCTCCCATAAGTTGTCTGTTTCTGGTTCAATTCCAAGTCTCTCTCTGACAGACGATGCATGGCGTGACCCTTATCCTTTTTCATTGTGGGTTAGCATGATGGCTTCTACAGTCCTTATGGTGTAATGGTTAAAATATTGGACAGTGGAATCATAGTAAGCGATTTCAAACTCCTGTCACGCTATTATGTTCACTTTTTGACAAATACCCTTAGGAAAGGTATGAACCACCTTATCCTCCCAGATATGGGTTAAATAGTACCACTACTGTTCTTCTAGAAGGATGGCTTTGGCATTAAATAACTTACAAAGTTTGATATGCCATTAAACAAAGAAAACGAAACCAAACCGCAAAATATTAATAGTTCACTATTCTTGCAATTGCATATGTATATATAATAATTATTGAATTATTTTTTAATTTTATAAATGGTGATTTTTGTCAAGATTTGCAATGTTTTTAACAAAAATAATTTAGCAAATTTAAAAAAAATGATCTTTTAAAGATATTCATTGGAAAACAAAAATAAATAAATATATACTATTTATTTGGTTGAGTATACTTTTTTCTTACTCATGATAAATGGTTAAGTGTGACTAAAATGCAGTGTGTTATTCTGAGAAATATCTTCTACACTTGTTTTCTAATTATGTTGCTAACATGAGGAAATTGTTTTACTTCAAGAAACTTATTAAACATTTTAAGAATTTCTTTTTTTTTTTTTTTTTAAATGTGTATTGAATTAAAATCTATTAAAACTATTTATTTTGAAATAAATACTCCTTCCCTCCTCCTCTGTTCAATTTTGTCTGTTGTACAAAATATTTTTAGCAAAAATATATCGTATTTCTTAAAGAATTTTTCACTAAATGATTTACTGTTCATTTTCAACTTTGTTTTTTTTTTTTTTTTTTTTTTTTTTTTGATAGATTTAAAAGAATATATATTTAATCAAATATCACCTTGGAATATATTCAACTATTAAACCTATTTATGAAAGTAATATCTCTGGATATCTTTATTTTTTAATTTTTTTAAGAATTTTTATCTTTAAATGTTTTTTTAATGAAGCCATTTTTAACTTTTTGATATAATTTGAATAAAAATGTGTAGGTTTGATAATTCAAAATTAAAAGAAAAATATTTTTCACTTATTAAAATAAATTTTTTGAGGAGCAACCAATGAAGCTAATGTTTTGAGGCTGGTTAAATAACAGTGTTTAAATAAATATATATATATATTTGTTTCTTATCAGATACTCTGTGATGGCTGGAACACCAGAGAAAATTTTAGAACATCTTTTAGAAACAAGAATGGAAAAAAATGAATCTGATGGTAAGTAATAAATAGTTATTATACTATTTGCTGGCTTTTTTTAATTTTTGTCTGATAAATTCTCTACATGTTTGTATATATTTCATCTTCAGCTATATTTACATTCTAATAAAGTGAGCTATGAAATTTGAAAGAACATTGTTTCCTTAACTAAAAAAAAAGAAATATATTTTGTAATGTATATTGCAATTATTTATAATTATATAAAGAATTGAACTTTTTATAAATTATGCATTATTGTTTATTTCTACTTGCAAAATAGGATATTTATATTTTGACTTAAATTTCTTGTGAACACTAAGACAATTGATTAAATGGGGGTTAGGGTTAGTTTATTCTAATTTGTTTAAGACAGGTTAATTTCTCCCTCATTTCATCAGCTTATTTTGTTTTTCCTTATACTTAATGCAGAAAAAAATGAAAAATATCTACTGATGATTATCGTACTTGTCAAATCTATCTTATAATGTTCTGATTTTTACTTATAATTAACTGTAAAGTGCTCTATAATTAGTAATTACTCCCAGGTCCACTCTGACCCAGACTGGTAGTACTTATTAGTGTCCCATCTATAGGTCAAACAGATCTGTTTCTTAATTTGTATTTGATAGAAAAACTTGATACCATATAACTGGGTACAAATTATTTGTATTAAGAATAATTACTTGAAACTATAATTATTTACTTAGAATCATTAGTTATTTGATGCCATATGACTGTGTGCAAAGAAATGATTATTATTAAATAGAGATAGTTACTTGAAATCATATTATTGTGTATAAATTATTTGTATTAGATTGGAATACTTGATCATATAACTGTGTGCAAACAAATGATGATAGACAAATGAAAAATGCAATAGAACATTTTAAATATATTTATGATTACAATCGAACATTTACAAAGGAATCAAATGTTGGCATTGAATATTTCATAAGGATATTATATGCCATTAAACAAATAATCCTAAACGTGTAGTTCTTTAAGTAGAAATTTGAACTAATTACTGAAAGTTGTCTGCATTTTGATTGGTTGTGGTTGGTGCACATTATTCAAGTTTCATTTTAATGTTACAGTTAACATAACATAGAAATGTGATTGAAAATACAAATTAAAAAAAAACAAAAACAGTGACTTTGTATTGTTCCAAGAATTATATTAAAAAAAACTTTAGATTATTCCACTTTTTGATTTGAAATTTGAACCATTTTTAAGGTTGACACTAATATTATTGTAATCTTAACATAACAGAAATATGATAATATAAAAAAAAAAGCAAGTGTATATGAGTGTATGTAGTAAGAAAGAAAATAAAACTCTTCAAGTCAAGTAATTTTAAAAAATTATGTTGATTTCTCTTATTCCTCATAATATATATATATTTTATTTTTTTCTTTACAGACCACTTTTTGGAAAGTTTTCTGCTCACCCATGTGATATTTATGCCAATCAAAAAATTATGTCCTGCACTTATGATGCAATATCCTTTTTGTTTACTCAATTTCAAAAATCTTAGACATTGATTGTAGTAGTTTAACTAAAATTACCTATGATATATATTGAGACATAAATAACAAGACAAAATTATTTTCCTCAGATGTCACATTTCAAAATTCCCAAATGATTACCAACTATGACAGACATCAGAGGATACAACAACTGAAATGTTATAAGAATGAAGATGAAGATGCTGGTTCTAATATAGTAATAGTTAAGAAAAGGCTATACAAATGATTTTGATTCATGTTCTGAATGTAACCTTGTCAGATACCTAAAAACAAAAGATAGTGCATTTAATGCTTAAAAGAAACAAAACTTTAAAGTCCACAAAATTTTAATCTCTATAATGAATATTTTTTAATCATTATCTGAAAACATATGTATATACTAATGTATTGGTCAAATTTTGAAGATCAAATTTTTCAATAAAAATTGGTATTGATCACTATGTGAATAATAATTTTGCAAAGTTGAAATGAAATTGGAAGAATTAGAAGCAAAAAAGAAAAAATAATTTCATAAATGAATGATTTTGTGATTATATATCAAGTCATCTTATGTACAAGACTGGCTTATACACTGGTATATATAATATTTACTTTTGTCATGTCTTTAATATATATATAAACTGATGCAGAAGTTTCCAGCAGCATTTTATATTCAGTTTTAGAGAAATCTTAGAAGTATCTTTGAAGTTTATTTGACTCTTTATAGTGTGCATAGTCACTCAAAATGCTTCATTTCTGACAAAATAATCATGAGCGATGAAAAATTGATTTGTTAAATTTTAAAAAGAAAAAAATGTATAGTTAGATTTTGGACAACCTTCAACATCTTGAACAAACTTGAATTTACTTTTAAAATAGTTATTTTATAGATTTAGTGGAAATTAAATTATATTTTATGGCCTAATGGTTTGGGAGATCAGGGTTCAATCCCTGATTGAGTCATACCAAAGACTCAAAAAATGGTACTTGATGCCGCCTTGCTTAACACTCTGCTATATAAGATAAGGATCAAGGGTAAAATGGAGCAATCCAGGGAAAGGAGTAGCACCCTTCCCTAGGGGAGGGTGCTACTCCTTATCATTATAGAGATTCAGTTGAAAGGGAGACTTTGAGTTACTCTCGACTAAAGTTGCTAACTTTTACTTTATATATTATGAATTGGTGAACTAGGATAAATGTACATGTTGCTGTGAGTAATTGGCTCATTTGAATGGCAAATTGGAATTAAAAAGGGGTTTTTTTCTGAGCAATGAAGTCTATCATTTTACTGCATGACATATGTGCCTATCTACATTTTACAAATATGATGCAACAAACTCTCACAAAACTTGGATTGGAAGTTCTTCCTCAAGCAGTATATCCTCTAAAGCTACCATCTTCTGACTTTCAGTTATTTTGCAACTTTCATTGTCTACTTAGGGGTTCCAAAAATGTCCATATTTCAAAAGATTCCTTGAAAAATTAATCAAAAGTGAAATCATTCTTCTCTGGTAGAAAATAAAATTTATCAGAAAGGTGACATAGGGTCATTGAAAGGCAAGGAAATACTTTGACTTCTGAATAATAATGCTATGAATTTATGCAATTGATAGAATGTTACAAAAATTCTTCAAACTTTTGTATCAACATAATTCATATTTGTAAAGAGGACAAAAAAAATTATTTGTTTCAATCATCTATAAACCAGTTCCTTAACTTGTGAACTTATGAAGCCATTTCGGGTGCCAAAGATGAAAGCCATGACATTATCTTGAGTCATAAGCGGCGTGTTATCCAATTTGTACAAGAATGGCAAAGCATTTCTGGTGAAGAATTCCTTGAAGATAATACTATCAGTGCCTTCCTGAAAGTAAGTTTTCATATTGAATTCCTTGTTTTTGTATTAAAAAAAGATTTTTCAGGGAAATTTCTTATGATTCAAATCTTTTGTTTACTTAATATCATTAAAACATTTGGAATTTTTATCAGTTTCAGTTGATTTCATTTACTCTAATATTTTCCTTTAATCTTCAAAGATTTCATTTACATTGAAGATTGAAATGAACATTCAATGCTATTAAACAGAAAGTCATTCAATGTTGAGATACATTTTCATTATAAAAGTAGAAAATAAGCAAAAATCAGTTTAAATTGTAATAATTACAGTATTGCCCATGAATAAATACAGCTCTATAATTTTTTTAAAACTAAAAATGAATTTTCTCCTAAACCAAATATACTAGGATTTTATTATTTCTTGTGGAACTTTATATGATCAAAATGAATATTATTTGGTCACCAAGTTTCAACCCTGTAAAATTAGGTAATAAATTGTTAATTATAAAACTCTACGGGATTAATTTGGTTTATTTTTAATGGCATATTCATGGGTCATTTAATGCCAAAGCCATCCTTATAGAAGAATACCAGTAATACTATTTAAACCATAGCTGGGGGCGTGGGTGGGATAAGAGGATTAAAACTTTTCCCAAAAGGGAGCATAATAGTGTGACTGTAGTTCAAATTTCAAGGTCACAATCTAGTGTTCCCTTCTAAGGTAGGAGGATTATGTGGTAATCCAAAGAAAAGTACATCCTTTATATATTTTGGCTATTTTATTTTTGGTTACAGAATTTCAATGCTGAAATAAAGAACACTTGATAATATCCGTTTTGGTCGTGTAATGTTCCACTAAAAATATAATATCCTGGTTTCAAAGAAAATGAACTTTTTATTAAAAAAGATTGATATTAATGTATTTATTAATATATAATACTTGATTATTCCATGTGTTAAGAGAGAAGGAAGTTTTTAAACATTTATTGGTTGCTGTAAATTTAACTGGCCTAAAGTTTACTATTGAAAATGATTCCATCATTGCTTCCAGAAGACGCATTAGAGTCTGTTTTGAAAAATTAATTCTAATTTCTCATATTAAAAGAAAGATTTACCTGGGTTGCCTTCATCTTGATTGTATGGACAAAATATGGAGAATTATAAATAAAGGAAAGTAACAGTTATGTAGTTTTATGATAATAACAAGAAAATATCAATTGATGTGATTTATATTTTTTTTTTTTCAAGAATGATAAATAAACTTTTTTTATTGAATATTTTCTCAATATCTTCAGAATTTAAAACCAAATGTATTATTCAGATAAGTATTTTACTTTTATATATAAATAAATAAAAATTGAAATACCTGAAAAATCTTTTTCAATATCATTTATGCAATTTTTGATTGTATATCATAAAAGCAAACATTTATTCAACTAAATTATGAAAAAAAAAAGAGAATCAATTTATAAAAAGGGAAAAGCTATACTAAACTAAACATATAACTTTTCATGAAGAAAATTCATGTAAATTTTACTGCTTTTTCTTTTACAACTAAATCTTCAGCAAATGTATTCTCTATAAACTAACAAGTATATAAAATGTTTAAACTATTTATTAATTGTAAAAACAGGAGAATAAATGGCATATTGTAGAAAATAAAATGAAAAAATAAAACAAACTTTTTTTTTTTTTTTTTTTTTCAGATTTTATGTTGATATGAGGTTTTTTTCTTAAATTCATAAGATATTATTTAATATTTCAAGAATTAAAGACGAAAGTAAAAATGTAATAATTTCCAGTTATGTTATTTCTTGTACAGTTTTTTTCCTTTTAATTCTTTTCTAAGCTAAACTGCCTTAAAGTCAATCAAGAAAATTCAACCAATAATTTCAATAAAAGAATTGATACCAAGCAAAACAAGTCATCAACATAGAAATGCATACCTTATCCAATTTCAAAGAAAAATCATCACTGCTGTTTAAAAGAAAAAAATATTTCATTAGGATTATTTAGAAGTGAGAACCATTTACAGGTTGCATTGTCCAAGATTTTATACCATTATTTATGACTTTGTAAAGACAAACAATATATGTAAAAGTTAACTTTGAAAACTCATTTTAAAGTCAACAACTCTTGCTAAGTGAAAGAGAAATATATAACCTGATAGGAGTGTTTGCAAGGATTCATTTTCAACTTCTTGTTTTACAGGAACTTCAACATACTTTGTCCAATGATAGTTTGGCTTACCCAGAACTCAAAAATGATGTATCTGTCATTGAACACATGATGCAAGCAAGAATAAGGTAATTTAGCCTTTGCTTTTAATAGCATTAAACAATTCTTTTGAAAATTTTATCATTTTTGATTTCTTTTCAGCTGATATTTTCCTTCAATCTTCAAAGATTTCATACAAATAGATGATAGTAAAATAAAATCTTATAATATCCATTTTAACATTACACTTATTGTGCAATCTTATAACATCTGATAAAAAATATAAAACATTTATTACTCATTGATGTATTCAAACTAGTGTCTTTATCTTGGTTGTTAGTTTAGTCATTCTACTCTATGGTCTTTTTCAGTTGTGAATTGAATTACCACGACCAAAAAATCCAGCAAACACTTGCGTGTGACATACGGAAACACTGGACCACTGTTTCAACCTTATTAGGTCTCATCAGCTGTGTATACTGTGATCTCCCCAACTGGACATCGAAATAGTGACCACAGAATGTAGAGCCAAAACTCTACCACTGAGCCATCAATTCACATCGCACACAAGTGATGTCAAATCAACTAGTCATGGTAATTGCACAGCCAATTAACCTGAATGTGTCTTGCAAGTTACATCCGTACTCTTTACAGAAGACACAGTCACCTCCAGGGCCACGTCTTCCCTGGTGCTGATGAGACCTAATAAGGTTGAAACAGCTGTCCAGTGTTTCCGTGTGTTGTGTACAATTGATTGCTGGATTTTCTGGTCATGGTAATTCAATTCACAATATAATTCCTTCACTTAAAAAAGAAAATGTTCACTTTCTTCAGTTGTCTGTCAAAGTGAGTAACCTTCAATGAATTTAAAACCAAACTGTTTATTTATTTACTTATCCATTTATTTAATCCATTGGAATAGATTGTTCTCATTCCACAGTCCATATTGATAGGAGATTACCTTGTATCATTTAATTATTTACATTTTGTATTGGTTATTATTCCTAATAATAATTCAGCCATAAACTTGAATGAAATGAATTTTCTTGCTATTCTGACCAACATTGGCTTAAAAAAGGAAAAAGAGGTCAAGTGAAACAAACAAGAGAAATTCTTTGTTTACTAAACTTGTATTAATGAAAGATTGCTAGCATATAAGTTAAACTATACCTGAAGTAAATATAAAACTTATATACACTTGTTTATATCTATCTACTTGAGTGTTAAGTAGATAGATATAAACAAGTGTATATTGACTTGACTGTAACAAGTTACCTTACTACACATGTTCAATTGTTTCTATCAATATCCATAACAACTGAATACTTAAAGTTCTTCTATAAACTATTCCAAGTATTCAGGTCTGGTACACTTGATGTGTCCCATAATAGTTATTACCTATGCATATCAATTTCATATTCTAAATGTTGCAACTAATATTATAGAACAGGTATTGCATTTTATGTATCATTATGTATCATATATCTAGGGTGTGTATATATATATATATATATATATATATATATATATATATACACCCTTGACAATTATCAATATATATATATATATATATATATATATATATATATATATATATATATAAAATGATAATTGTCAAAACAATAACGAGATAGAAGCCTATCAACAAATTTAAGATTTAATGACTTGACAGACTTAGATAATGTCACAGCAGAAGCCCATCTCCATTAAAAATCATCCTGTAGGAATAGTTTTTTGATTAAAATAAATGAAAAAAATATCTCTTTATATTTAAGACAATTATTTGTCTTTCACAACTGATTGACATTTCTTCTTGATGATGATATATTGAATATTTTACTTATATTATAAAACTCCTTTGCAGCAGCAATACAATGGAACCCCCAAAATATTCTATGAAGAAACGGCTGACACCTAATGTAATCCTTGCTCGAAAAGGATCAAAAGAAAATGTTATAGATGAAAGCAAGTTCAAGAGAGGATCAATCAAGGCCGCTGATGAAAGTTTGTATATTTTTGTTGTTGCTTTATTATCCTTTTATATTCTCTTTGAATTAACTTGTGTGTCACAATGTTTAGAAATATTCTGTTTATCCTCAGTTGTGTATTTTGATTGAAACATGAAACTTAGAATTAGATTTACTGTCCCCCCCCAACACACACACATGCATACTGTATGTGTGTATGTCTATAATAACAGATTTATCTTTCTAACCCATATATTATCTGCATGATGTATACAACAAATCTAACTTAATTTTACTCCTAAGCAAATTTTTAATTCCAAAACTTCTCTCTACCCCAACTTAAAATGATACTACACAAGTTGAATTTTTTTCATAACAAAATTACTTTTGTAATTCATTTTCAATGAATTTTCATGCCAGTTGTTATTGTGATCAAAATATGATCCAAGATCATCATTAACATTTAATATTTGACTTTATTTTCTCTGATAGACTTTAAAACTCACTGGATTAATAAATGCTTATTACATTCTAGCATTTTCTGTTTTTCTAAATTTCTTTTGATGCTCTTTAAATAGCTTCCCAATAAATTATGAATAAATTGGTTTGTTTTGGTATCTTGACCTTTCATCTAAAAATGAATCCTTTTGATTATCTTTAAAGCTTTTAAGTACTACACATGAACTCTGTTATTTGGGCTTATAATACACTGACCCACTCCCCCTTAAAAAGGATCTGATACTAATCTGGATTTGATGATGAGGCCTAGGGTGTGTAGATTATCTTTTGGAGACCTAGGGTGTGTAGATTATCTCTTAATTGCCATTACTCCCTGGTACACTCTGACCTGGAGTGGTAATATCTGTTAGGGTCCCATCTATGGATCAAATAGATCTGTTTAAAAATCACTCATATTTGATAGGACTGTGTGCAAGAGAAAACCTTAATAATAATTACACACAAAATGTAAATCTGACTGTACAATCAATGCAATTCCCTAACTCTTAGCATAAAATAACCCTGGATGAGTAGACATGCCTTTAAAATCAGTCTTAAGTTTTACACAAGAGAAAGTTGCATCTAAAATTGGTCTTATTAACTTTAAAAGATATTTTATGTTGTATCCTTATTATGATTAAATTATTATTTTTCTTTTCTTCTCCATAAAGAAAAAATAAGCAACAGTACCAACAATTGTACCAAAGCAATCTAAACTGGAAAAAAAAAATTAGTATTGCCCAATTTAAAAACTATAAGCTGTTCTGTCCCATAAATTTCTATTGAATAAAGCTATCCATTATTACAAGGGTAAAACCCTGTGTCAGTCAAGAAAACAATCATGGAAACAACGAAAATAAATAAAAAACCTATAATGTAAACTTGGATTTCTCTCTTGCATTGAAGGTTTTTTTTTTATCAACAATCATACAAGCTTTGGCATTAACCTAGCTCACCCAATTGTCCATTTGTGTGGTCAGAGTATATTTTTGCATTTAGTATTGGATATGGGGTAGGAGTGGGAGATTAGGGAAGGGTCGTTTGCCTTGCTAAAAAGGCAAATTCCTGCTTAGACAAATGTCAAAAGATGTGTCACATTTCCATTTTTAAATGTCATGCTGACAATTTTATCTCTAAGCACCAACCATTTTTCTTGTTGCAAGGTTTACATAACAAAGTCCGGGTCCAAACAATTACTTCTGATAACTTGAATATCTATTCTTTTTCTTTTTTTCACCTTCTTTCTTTCATCAGGTATTATTGATGTTGTAGTCTATAGATACTTTACTTCTCTTCTCATATTTCAATAGAAAGAACGTGGACAGAATTACAAAGAGAAAGCCAGATGGATATTCAAAGCTTATTAATTAAGAGCCAATTTTTCTTTCCCTGTTTGAATTGTGGTGAGGTTTTCAAATTTAGGATCTGTTCTTCTCACTTCTGTTATTGGTTTGTTCTATGCCCATCATTTAGTTGCATTTGGAACATTTCATTAAAAAAAAAAAACACTTTTGTATATATTTACCCAACCCATCCACCATGGTTGATTTTCCAATAGAGTAAAGCTGGTTTGAATTCAGAGTTTTCCTTCTCCCAAACTAGTTACCTTACCAAAGCTAAAGAACCAGTCTGCCCTACTATTTACCCATAGCTGGAAGGAAAACAGATGGATTCATTCTTTTCCCAAGAGCATTAGCACAAAGTGAAACACAAACTGCCTTATCCAGGATTTGAACTCGTGTCACCAATTCCATTTCCTATGACAACGGTGCTCTTTTTTAATTTCATTGTAACAACTATCAAAATTGATTTTTTGTTTACTTATTTTTATACTGAAGATGGAAGAAAATATTTTTATTATATTATGCTTTTGAATTTAAGATGCGACTTAAACAAATATAAATTTGCATATTTGATGTATAAGGTAGTATAAAAAACTGAATGTGTCAAAAATGATTTGTGAAGTTTTGTACTGGAGATATTTTGCTGAACAATGTTTTATGGTTGGGCAAACCAATTGAAGTTGATAGTTATCAAATCAAGACATTACTTGAGGATAATCAGTTATATGACATTGGAGAAATGAACTACTACAAACACTTGTATGAAAAGATACTCTTCATCTAAATAAGGTGATTAGGCTATGCATATATAAAAAGATTGGAAAAGTGGGTTCTATTATGAGCTCCTTTACAGAGAATCAAATGAGTCAAACAAGTACTGCTCTCAATGAAATCAACTGAAAAGAGCAAATAATTTAAAAAATCTTCAGAATTAGTTAAGATAATAGGGTGTAATGTATTCTTTTAAGATAATGATATAGAGTATATGATTCTTTGTTACAATTTTACTGATCTGTCCATATTCAGTCAATATTGTACTTTTAGATTAACCTTTATTCCAGCCTTTATAGAATTCTTTTAATAAAAAAGAATTACTTTCTGGAAGATTATAATTAGTATTTAGATCAGTTTTTTTTATGAGAAAGATAAAAAGTTCCAAAAGAAGGATGGTATGATGTAGTTGCCTGTTAGTGAATAGAAGAAAGTGGAACTAAATGGTAAATATTTTGTTTTATAAAGTTAATAGTGAATAAAAATAAGTCTTTTCTTTTTTTTTCAGTCAACCCAATATGTTTAAATATTTCAAATTTGAATCTAAAGTTATTGCTTTTATAAAGACTTCATCAAATCAAAAAAGAAAATGTAAATGTTTCATATGTCAGTTGATGATCATCATAATTCACCAAAACACCAATTAATTTCGTTCAGCTAAATATTTTAATGTTTCTGTCAAAGTTTAAAATGGATACCATTGTAATTTTTGAAGAACAGGATCGAGTAAAATAAAATAACAGTTGGGGTGGGGGTGGGGTAAAGGAGTTCAGATTTTTCCCAAGGGTATTAGTCTGAATAGCATGATTGGAGTTCAAACTGATTATGATGTTCTAGTCCAGCGCATTAGTCACTGCACCATTCAATAATTACTTAATGAAAAACCATAATACCCTTCCTTGTCAATGCACTTAACACTTTTGAGTAGACTGAACATTATCCAGTGAAATTTTCTGGTTGAAATTCAGCTGATAATTGTAATCAATCTTATTGATCCAATCTGTGCTGTTAATGAAGCTTTAGAATATGTCAAAAGCGCCCTTTGCAGAAGGATAAGTCCTCCTCCAGACACATACACACAAAAGGGGTGTCCTGAGTATATTATTAAACTTCATCTGGTGGTGAGGCTACAGTGTTGGATCTTTGGGGGTGGGTTGTAGTACTCCTTCATTGCCATAACTACTAGGTCCACTCTTACCTGTTTGAATCTATGGATCAAATAAATCTGTTTGAAAATTAATAGAATTAGTTTAGAATGCTTGAACCCATCCAACTATGTGCAAATTATTTGTATTGAATAGGAATACTTGATTACTTGATGTCATATAAATGTGCACACAAGTTATTATAGACAAAGAAAAAAAAGTATGATTTAAAAAAAAATACAATTGAACATTAGAAAGATAATGACAATTACAATCAAATATTTAGGAATGAATTCAAGTTTAGCATTAAATAAACCATAAGGAGTTAATATGTCATAAAACAAAGAAACCAAACTAAATTACTATTGATAATTTCTGCTTTTGGGTTTTAATAAAATGTTTCCTTTTCCTTTGAAAGTTTGTATCTAAAAGAATGTAGGATCTTTTTTTTTTTTGTTTGTTTTCTTTCATAAGATAACTCTTTTTTTTTTCAAATTTAAAAAGAAAAGTATTAGTTAGTCAACAAGAGAAGAATCTAGATTTCTTTTTTACTTCTTCAGCAGTATGCCATGCATACATGCCCCCCCCACACACACATTCCCACACAGCACAGACAAATGGATCAATAAGCCTGATTAGTTATTAGCTGAATTTCAATCAGAAAGTTTCCCTGTATAATGTTCAATCTATTGAGAAAGGTTGAGTTAAGTGCATTGACAAGGAAGGGTATTACGGCTTTTCATTAAGCTATGAATGTGCTGGACTAGAACAGTCAGTTTGAACTCCAATCATGCTATCATATTCACTTTTAGACGAATACCTTTGGGAAAATCTGAACTCCTTTATCAACCCCACCCCAGCTTTTATTCTTCTATAAGGATGGATTTGGCATTAAATAATCTACAAAGTTTTATACAAGATTAAAACAAGAAACCAAACTAAATCAAACCTATTGATGAACACACCCTACATCCACACCCTAAAAGTAATTTACCCATTTTTTTAAATCTTGGAACATCATTGATGTTTTTTATGGAATCAATAAGAAATATTTTTGTTGGAAATCTTCAAGAGTAGTTATATAAATATTTGAGGCATAATGGTAAACAATTTGAAGAGACCATATGGAATAAGTTTTTTTTTTTTCAGTGTCTTAAGCCCTTGAAAAGCCTCCCTACTCTGTCAGATTGATTCAAAAATGACTTCTGGTAATTTTTTATTTTAATAAAGCAGTAAAATTTTTAGAATGTAAACCTACTTTAGGATTGCCACCACTTTCTTTGCTTTAAAATATAAATCTATTCTCTTAACAAGATAATAGATTAGTTTTATTTTATTTTCCATCCAAAATTTATTTTCAGGCATTTTCCGAGTATATTGTGCTGATCATAGCTACTGTACCCTCCGTGTTCCTATGACAACTACAGTATCTCAAATTATAAATCAAGCACAGGAAAAACTTGCTTTAGGTGAGGACTTGGTGCTGTGTGAAGTCAAATCTAATGGTGGTAAGTAGCATTTATTTATTCATGATTCTAAACTTTCTTTTATCTATTCAATCATTATTATCAAGGTGTCCTAAAAGCATGAGATTCCCTTAAATCTCTTGCCATCCATTTCAATAAGTCTTCTTGACAGCATCTTGTGTCTGCACAGAGCTGATGAGTTTAAGTTTTTGCTGGTCAGCCAACTTTGATGTGTCCTTGTGTGGGAGTCCATTGGAAAATGTTGTTTATGAATCTGTCCTGCGCTAATAGTATAAACTCTGACAGAATTTAGAATACCAAAATTTGCTTTTCCCCACCTTCAATAACAAAATGAAGTTCTTTAAACAGACTCATAAAACTTAGACAGGTTCGTTTGTGTTCTCATAGAAAAAAAATGACTGTCCTTCAGCTGATTTATAGCTTGTTTGCTACAATAGAAATATTTTGTGCAAATAGCTATTTTAAAATTGGTTTTATTAAATCTTTGATTATTGATGAAGACTTGATGCAAATTATGAATTAGATTATGTATACTTGATATAAATTTACTTTTGAAATGTCAGTCTCTTTTTATGTTAGATTTATTCATTTTTCATTCAAAAATGAATTTCTTGTGACTGTACACAGAAAAATGTTTATCATTGCAATTATTGCAAAATATGGGAATTGAACAATATGAAATTCCAAGATTTTAAAATGTTACCAGTTCCAGCTAAAGTATTTCACAGAACAGTTTTTGTGGACTTAGATGATTTAAAAATATCAGATGCTGCTACCAATGGTTTTAAAAGATAAACAATCCACTTTCCCATTTAGACATGTACATTAAATAAAAATAATCTACATTTGAACATTTGACTACTTACACAGTGTAATCTAAAAAATAAGACTTAGTAATTTTATGTGTTTTAAGAATTCTGTATAAGATTTTCTATCTTATTAATTTTTGCTTAAAAAAAGAAAAGTGTAAAATGATGTACATATTATTGCAGGTTTATGTTTTGACAGAACTATCATTATAATTTAAGGCTCTTGTGGTAAAATGTTCATAATTTTCAACTGCTAAAATTAGTCATACCAATTCTTGGTAAACTCAGTCAGCTGGAGCTGTAGAATAGGCCAGTTGCATCTTTGCAGAGGGGGTTCCCCCCCCACCTTGACTGTAAGGAGTGTCCTGGATATCACACTTAACCATCTGATGGTGAGTTCTGAAGCTTTAAGGAATGTGGAGTCTCCTTTCATTGTCATTACTCCCATAGTGATAGTATCTGTTAGGGTCACATCTGTGGGTCAAATAGAAATGTTCAATCTTGGGATTATTATCACCAATATTAAATAAACTTTTTAGCCATACTTGAAACTGTTTAACTATGTGTAAACCATAGAAATATTTGAAACCGTTTAACTGTGTGCAAACAAATGAGCTCTGGTGTGACTCTTTGCCTTAGCTCTGATCGCTGGATTGTGTGATGCCATGTTGTATTTATTGCACAAAAGAGAAAAGTCGAATTCAAGGCTTGAAGGATTGGACTTGCTCACAGACGGATGGATATGTGTTACTTCAAACCTTGTTTTGGCTCTGTTCCTCCCACCATGCATCTATGTTGTCAGATCCTAGCAGATGCACCTGCAGATTCTGAGCACATCTGACTCGGGTTGTGTTCTCTGACCAACTCTGATGAATTCCTTTGACCAACTCTTTTTGATTTTCTGACTATACTTGTAAATATATATGTAGGGGTGAATATTTCCTACTTGGGCCACCCACAGACTGGACATAAAAATATTGCCAGACTGTATGTCTCGAGGACAAAAATGTGATAATAAAATTGAAGTCTTTTAAGTTGTAGCTCAGCTTTATCTGACCAACTCCACTTAGCCTGGGAGAAGTGGTTTACACCTAAAATGCATACACACACACAAACACTCAATACACTGTCGACTGGGGCTGTAGAATATGCCAACTGCACCTCTGCAGAGGGGTAAGACCCCCCCCAATGAGGCCACCTGTTGACTGTTGGTGGCGACCCGTAAGGCGCTAGGATGGATCCCTGGTGGTTGAGCAGTCACTGATCTGGCAACAGAGTGGTCAATGGCTTGCAACACACCACTTTGGCCCTTACTTGGTCTGATGGGCGGTCAGATTGGGCCCGATCCGATCAATCAGCTGGTCATGTCAAGCCCTAGCATCTATATATTTTATCCCGACCGTACTTTTAAATCTGCACTTGCAGCAAGTTCCCAACCCTTATCTGTTAGTTGCTAGAAGGCGGTGGCTGAGGGTCGATTGTGTTGAGAATAGGAATTTGACCAGCACTGAGAACTTGAAATTGGCAACGGCTCGGAAGCCTACCCTCAACTCGAGTATACTGGTTGCGTATCCCCCGTCTCAACCAAGGCGAATGGGTTATTCCCTTGGTTTATTCACAACACAAGTTGGACTCCGTGGTGGGTGGAGGAGCGCAGGGTCAGTGAAAAATATACAGCATATATGGCGTCTTCAAACAAAAAAACTAAACGGAACCTCTCAGAATCAGACTCGGAGAATGAGGCAATAGACTTCTCCAGATTCATTGTTATTGAATCTTTGGAGGAGGTATTCCTAGCCAAATTCTCACCTTTCCTTATAGAAAAAGTGATATCTACAAGAGCTAGTCTGAAAAATGTTAAGAAAACAAGGAATGGTAACTTGCTTGTCGAGGTAGACAGCCGGAGACAGGCAGAAAACATATTAAAAATAAAAACGTTTCATACGACCAAATGAAACTCAACACTTCCAAGGGAGTTATCAGGAGTAGAGAGTTGGCATTGGCTACAGAAGACGAGATAGCATCAGCCCTGGGAAAACAGGGAGTTACAAATATTAAGAGAATCTCCATTAGAAAAGGTGAAGAACGAATCCAAACCAACACTTACATCCTAACATTTAATAAGCCCCAAACTCCAAAAGAGGTGAAGATCGGCTATTGTCTTGAGAGAGTTGAACAGTACATCCCAGCTCCCCTGAGGTGCTTCAAATGTCAGAAATTTGGACACCACAGGGAAGCCTGTAGAGAACGACAGACATGTTCCAAATGCAGTGAAAAGGACCCGCACCATGCAGAGGAAGATTGCTTAAAAGAAATTCGATGTACAAACTGCCAACAAGATCATCCAGCTTACGCAAGAACTTGTACTGTTTACCAAAAATAAAAAGAAATTATTGAGGTCAAACACAAGAGGAATGTTTCCTTTCTGGAAGCTAGGAGAATTGTAGGGAGCTATATGGGAGAAAGCAGCTACGCCTCCATTGCACGGAGAGCGGATAGAACCAATGACGACACCAAATATAGAACACTTGTGGAGAAATTGCTTAAGCTGGAAGCCAATGATTGGCCAAAGTTTCAGGAGCACCTGAAAAAACTACATTCGGATGAATTTTACCCAGCACCAGCTCAGCAACAAGTTGCGAATGGGGAGAGATCCAATGTTGTAGTTCAAACAAAAACACACGTAGGATCTATCACTCCAACACGAACTACTCCTACAAGTGCAAAATCTCCATCAAAACAGCCGTTACATAAATCTCCAATACGTCCACCAAAAAGCATTAAAGATAGATTAAAAAACCTGTCTCCCATAAGACCTGAACAACTGAAACAAAAATCACAACTCCCCATTAGCCAAACTACGAAAATACAAATGAACACCAAAGTGAATAAGGAAAGACCAGAAAGTACATTCAAAATACCCTCGACAACAAAGTTGCCTATAACAACCAAACCATCCAATTCTCAACAACCAACAAAACCCCTACAAAGGACGTATAGTATAGAGAGTATGGATAGCGACACAGACCGCGTAGTTGCCAGCCTTAATCTTGAAGAAATAATAAAAAATTACAATACTTGAAACCACTTATCTGTCGGCAAACTTATAAGCTCAGTCACTTTTTCGAATTGTTAATCTCTAACATATCATACGTATCTATTCAAATGTGTACTAACAAATGACTGATGTTAAATTCTTATTGTTACATGGAAACTCTTGTAATAATTTGACTGTGTGCAAACAAATGAGGAAAAGTAAATGGAATGATTTATGCTGCCTGCATATTTATGCCAAACAGAATTGTTTCCTAAGCTAAACTGAATTATTTGAAATAGAACCATTTTCTGACATTGAAACTGTACTTATACTAAACTGAATTGTTATATAACTGCTTGAATAAACTGAATTTTTTGAAATAGAAATGTTTTTGACAAGCTGTGTACTCATGCTAAACTGAATTGTTCGAAATAGAACTGATTAGTTACATAAAAATGGATTTGGCGTTAAATAACCTACAAAGGTTGATATGCCACAAGAAAAAAGAAAGAAAGAACTGATTACTTGTTTGGAAATGGATTTGGCATTAAATAACCTACGAAGGTTGATATGCCATAAAACCCACCAAACCAAACCAAACCAACTAATCAATCAATCACTAAACTGAATTATTACATATAACTGCTTGAATAGTTTGAAATAGAAATGTTTTTGACAATTAAACTGTAGTTATGCTAAACTGAATTGTTTTAAATAGAACAGATTATTTGTATAAAAATGGATTTGGCGTTGAATAACCTACAAAGGTTGATATGCCATAAACCCAACAAACCGTAAACCGTCAATACACTCACACAGATCCTTATCCAGACCCCTATATGGATATACACATATATATATACACTCACATACATGTATACATACCTATGGTCAACTTGCAACCATACACACATAAATACATACATACATACATACACACACACATCATGTAACCACACCTTCTCATATGTCTATTGTAATATACATATGCACACTCATGTCTAACTTTATATACTATTGCACCAAAGCTCCATAGTATCACAATGGCTCATTTAGAAATAATGTTACCTACAAACTATTTACTTACAAATCATATATATATATATATATATATATATATATATTTGCAGACATGAACCACCATATATATTTTCTTTTTTTAATGAGATATTTCTCATCATAAATTTGGCCGTGCTGATAAAAGAAAAAAATAGCAAACATGGTATTTAGTACAAAGTAAAATAAATCTATTTCTCAGAATTTTCACAATAAATTGTTTATCAAAATTTGACATATATAAATCCTTAATTTTCATTGGTTGAAAATTTGATGAATCATTCAGTTGAAAGTGTGAGTGAATGAGTAAGGGAAACAAAATAAAAGGACCAAAATTTTGATGAATATTATTATGCTGGTATAAAAAGTAAAATGAAGCATATCAAAGAAAAATCATAATCAGCCATGTGTTGTCCCTGGGCAGCAAATCAACCCCAGGTTACAAGTTACCCAGACTTGGTGTACATATTTAAGTATATTAAATAACTTGAATGGCTGTTTGTGTTATTGAATATTGAAAATGGTGTATTTATATATTTTTCCACTGGTTAAAATAATTCTGCTCCTCTGTTGAAAACAAAAGTAATAAAATCAACTATTGCTTGATGCAAATATATTCTGCGTTATGTTTTATTGAATCCTAAATTTCCCCCTCTCTCTAAAATTTCTTTTTTAGAACGAATTTTATTCCGAGAAAATGATTTGGGAGTTATAAACAGCCTTACTTTAAATGGTCGCCTTTTCTTGGCTCCTAGAGAACATCTTGATGCTGTGGTAAGTAAAGTTTAGTATTTCTCATCTTCCTTCATTAAAAATATATCTACCTTTCACACTTACATTACAAAATTTGGCTAAAGCTATCTGATGTTATGTGTGTGTGTGTGTGTGTGTGTGTGATATAAATAATTTGGATAATGATATCCATTAATGTGGTGAAGAAATATGACTGAAAAATGAAAACCATGTTTTTTAAATTACTAATTTAATTCTATGTTTTTCTATATTGCTTGGAATTTTTTGAATGATAATGGAATTTATTGCCATGGAAACAGACAATGAATGCCATTTTCTTGGGAGCTTTTAGAATTATTTGAAAATCTGTTTTATGTTTACTCTTATTACTGTAAGATATAAGTAAAGAGTATTATAGTCTGTCATTTCTTAATATCTCTCGAAAATATAGTTGAAACTTATTGACGGAAAATATTCAAGTGACAGTGTATTTTAACCTATTTTATTTTTCTTTATTGATATTCTATTTTGTCTTGATATTAATTCGGCTAGAAAGGGAAATATTTTACCCACACATCCATATATATATATTTTTTGGCTTAGTGGGTAGAGTATTCGCCAATGGTCCGGGAGACCTAGGTTCAATTCCAGGTCGCGTCATACCAAAGACTTTAAAAATGGTACTTGATACCTCCTTGCTTAACACTCAGCAATACAAGGCACGTATCAAGGGTAAAGTGGAGCAATCAGAGAAAGGAGTAGTGCCCTTCCCTACACCTCAGTGTAATAGCTATTGAAAAGGGAGCCTTCTGGTCGCTCTCGACTACAGTCACCAACAACTTACATTTAATTCATAGACAAATCCATTTGTCACAAAAGCCTAATTAATATACATCATTTCAAGGGAAACAACTTGTACATTCAAATGAAAATTACATACATTACGTCCCATGTTTACCATAACGCTGGTAATTGTTCTTTATATGCGCATCTTAAAATTGAATTTTGTCATTAAAAGAATATGACAAGGATTTTATCCCAAATTTTGAAGGTTTTATTTTTCAGAAATGTTTAAAATATTAACTCTGGGTTATTATAGAATTTTAATTATCTTAACTTTGATGTTTCATATTAAGACTCCTTATAAGAAAAATATATTTTTTTTGTTCAAAGAGAATTTTTATAAATTAATATTCCAAACAAAACAATCTTAAATCTCAGTAGAAAGGTTTGAATTATTTGATCCTATCAGATTGCATATACAGTTAGCAAATTATTATTATTCAATATTTTTCATTGCAAAAATAAAAATAATGACAAGACAAGACAGTGAAGAAAAAAATCCAATTACAAAAATAAATGTGAAAATTTCTTTTGTTGGTGAATTGAATTATTAATGCCTATGAAGTTACAGTTTTCATAATTGCAAAATTATCTTTTTGATTAAAATTAAGTAAAAAAAACTTTAACAAAAAAAAAATTAATATTTTATGGAAGTTTATTTTTATCCAAACAAGTTTCTATTTTATGTTTATAAAATGTTTATTGCCAACAAATCAAAGTTTAAAATCATTTGTGTCTATCCCAGCATTTGCATCCAAAATTGAAATCACAAAAAAAATTTTAAATCTTTTTAGAGCAAATGTAATTTTAAGGGACAACATTCATGGGAAGAAAGTCAGATATTAGATGGGAATAAAAAAAACTAACACGGAAGAAAATAAAATAGCATCAGTGGCAACTGTACTTATATTGAGAAAGACAGACAGAGGGGTTTGTTTTTATATATATATTGAGAGAGGTAGAGGTATTAGTTTTCCATTTTATAAAAATTGGTTTTATGTTTGTAAATTTCAAATTGGTTATGTTCATGACACTGAAAGTAACATTAACTGATTTGACTCTTGTTGTACTGCTTAAAATTGTTCAAAATTCTTTTAAGTTACAAAAAAATTGGTGAAGTGAAAAGACAGCTTTATTTTATTTTTGTAATTTGCAGACTCCCCTTCCTGAACAAGATGAGATTTTGATTGGAACAGCCTCATCTCTTGAGCTTGTCGGCTCCCAGGAACTGGCATACCACATGACAGTTTATGACTGGGAACTTTTCACTGCTGTCCCTGAGGTAGGTAACCATTTTGTACAGTTATTTATTTAATAATTGAAGAGTTTGAAGATCAACTGATGTAATAAATATGAAAATAAATCTTTTAAGCTTTGTAAACAAATATAAAACATTTTCACAAGGAAAATATGTTGAAAAGAATTTGGTCTAATAAAACTTAGATCTTAAAATATCTGAAGTACAAACTGCACAATTTCAACTTAAGCAGCCTATGAAAAAACAATACATATAAGTTGATGACACATAAATTTGTACATACTGTATGATAATTTGATTTTAGTGTGTATGTGTGTGTGTGTATAATATATATATATATATATATATATATATATACCTACCTCTCCACATGAGCAGGATGCGACACAAGGTCAATTTTATATGGAATTTAACAGATTTTTAATTCAAAGTTTTCCTTCTATAATGGTTTTCATACCAAGATTGAAGAGCCCAGTTAACCCTATTATTTACCCATAGATGGAGGGAGAATAACTGGATTCTTACCTTTTCCAAAGGGCTGGGGTAGTCCTTGTTGGCTAAAATGCTGGACTGCGACCTTGAAGTAAGTGAGTTCAAACTCTAGTTTTGCTATTATGTTCACTTTTATATTAATAACCTTGGAAAAGGCATGAACCCCCTTATTCTCCTGCTATGGGTGGAAAAGTATCACTACTGTTGTTTTCTTTCTCCTTGACTGCAGTGTACTTGCATACATACACATTGTATTTAAATCCTTTCCTCATCATTTTTTTGCTAGATTACTCCTTTCTAGGATGGATATTTCTGATCATATAACAGAAATAGAAATTTGTTATATTAAACTTAATAAATAAAACCATAATTGTCCAATAATTAACAAGGAAAGTTGCATTGTTGTATTAGAAATAGAATTTTCTGCTATTTAAAAAATAAAAACATCATAATTCATTTCTCTTAAATTGTTTTCATCTTTCAGGTTATTTGTTAGTTTGCACATAAAGGGATTGTTATTTTCTGATTTTATCGTATTTTTAAAAAATATGAAAAGCTTAAATATTACAATATCTTAATGCTCAAGAAAACTAGCAATGAGAAGCATTTGGACACAACAACCCCTCTGCTGTAGTTTCATAACGAGTAAATTTTCTGGGGCAGAGTTGCTAGCTCTATGCCTCCTGCTTTTGTATTCAGACCTTTTAATTCTCCTCGTTTGATTTTCTTTCAAAGAGGACCAGTTTGCAGTGGTGAGAAAAGAGAGGTTCATGCCTTTTCCAAGGACATTAGAGTGAAAGTGAAATACAAACAACCTCAGGATTTGAACTTAGCTCATCAAATCCATTTCTTAAGACTATAACCATCACATTGCAAGTACCTCTGAAAGTGATAATATAAATTCTATAAATATCATGTTGAGCTTAGTGACCATCAAGGTCAGCCTTTAAGTGGGTATGTATATTAAATCTTAAGAAGATTATTTTTTTCCTGTTAAGCTATTAATTTTCATTCAATTGGATTTTATAATTTTTTATGTCAATTATTTTTTGTTTTTTTCTCTACAGTATGAACTTATATATCAAGTGTTTGGCCGATATAAATTTGGAAAAACAACTGCAAATTTAGATTTATTTTTACGTCGTTTCAATGAAGTCCAATACTGGGTGGTGACAGAAATTCTTTTGACACAAAATTTGAGTAAAAGAGTTCACTTGCTGCGTAAATTCATTAAACTGGCTTCATAGTAAGTACACTTTTTTGTTCTTAGTTGAATAGCTGGATTATCATTTGCTTTTGTTTCTTTCTTTAAAGACATCATCAATGGATTTGATGATATTTTTAAAAAGATTTTTTGATAATCATATTAAATAGAAAAATTGTACTTGAAATAAAATCTTAGAAACTAAAGCAAACAAAAATGCTACATAACAAAATAAATGTTTTTTCTTTTTGTTTGTTTCTATTTTTTTATATGTACTGATTTTTTTTCCCTCCTCCTTTCAGTTGTCGTGAATATCAGAACATGAGCAGCTTCTTTGCAATTGTATTAGGATTAAGTAACATTGCTGTAAGTCGATTGTCACAGACTTGGGAAGTGAGTATCAAAATTATAATTTTCTTAAAGTCTCAGTGTAAAATAATAAATTTTAGTGAACATTCTAAATTGACTCCATATATGACTATATATTAGTTTATGACTTGTTTTTAGTCAGAGGTTTAAAGATATTTATTTTTTTGTTTGTCAAAGAAAAGGAAATAGAAAAATTTAAACAATATCATGGTTGATTATTACATAAATAAGAGATGAACTTATTTTTTTTATACCATAACCAAAACAATGAACATATAATATGTTCATTGTTTTGGTTATGGTATTTTAATTCTGTAAATATGGAAGAAAAATATGGCATGAAAACTGAAATTTGATGGAGTATTTATTTATTATAATGTTTTGCTTTTTATGGACTTCATAAGATAATGATTTGGAAACATTTTCCTAGAAAAGGTGAACTGTTATAAAATCTGGTTTATTGTTTGTTTGATCAAAGTGAATATTAATCACTTACAGAATCTTCTGTATTCTCTTTCTATCAAATAATCAAGTGACAATTTGGACTTTATGATGTAACACTTTTCCTTGCTAGATTAATATTAAAATAAAACTAAATTCCACTTATATTGACATTGGTTAGAATAACAAAAACTTATCTCTAATATTCATTTATTACATAGTATTTAATTCTAATTTATTATTAACAGTATTTTACTTCACTTACAAATTTAATATTTTCAAATCCTTTAAATCATAGCTTAAATACCAGTCATAAACAATTTTGAATATTTTGTTTCTCTATTTTAAAGTTAGATAATGATTAGCATTCCTAATTACAATACCATAAGTAAAAGTAAAGTTGGCAAACATAGTCGAGGATGACCTGAAGGCTCCCTTTTCATTAGCTACTGCACCAAGCCTACACCTTGTGAGGGAGGGCGCTATTCCTTTCCCCATGATCCATACCTTATAATATTGCGTATTAAGCAAGATGGCATCAAGTACCATTTTTTTGAGTCTTTGGTATGAAGACCTGAGATTGAACTCCAGCATTCCAGGCCATTGATGAACACTCTATCCACTCAGCAAAAGTTTTAAAATTCCCATTATTCTTTTAAAATTTAAAATTTATTTATTCTTTCAGATATTTTATCCATTATATCTGTTTGATAAATAACACCTAATAATATCTGTTTTGATTGTATAGAGTTCCACTAAAAATGATTAAAAAAAAACCTGGTATCTTAGGTTTGTTTATTTATTGGGGATGCTGTAAATGATGAAAAGTTTGAAAATTCACACTTGTTGTCATCTATTTCTCTTGGACAGTTCTAATTTGGTACCACCAGATTTCTGGTTGTTCCCAAAATTGAAATGTCAACATTTTCTTATTTGATGCTAAAACTGAATTTGCAGAGAATAATTAGATCAAAAGTAAACCAGAAATTTTCTTTATAAACAGAGTGAATAAAATGTTTGAAAAAAAAGTATAGTGTTAAATTGTGATTGTGTTTGAATAGAAAATTATGATTTTGAAGATATTTCATTTCAGTTTTATTATTGTCTTGTATAAAAACGTTTTTTTTTTTATAAGACTAGACATCTTATTTATCAAGCTTTTTCTAGACCCATAATTTATAGAATATAATATTTTCATTAAATATTGAGAAAATGTTTTTGTAAAATGCAGTTTTATTGTATTCATCCTTAAAGTTGATTCCTTTTTACATTGATTAAAAAAGCAGTAAAAAAAATTTTTTTAAAAAGATAAAAAATGTTGGTATTAATGAGCCTGTTGAAATTTTTATACTTGAATTTGATGAATTTGTTCTTTTTTACTTGTAGAAATTACCTGGAAAGTTAAAAAAAATGTTTTCTGAATTTGAAACAATAATGGATCCATCCCGAAATCACAGAGTTTATCGTCTGTCAATTTCGAAAATGCGTCCCCCAATCATTCCATTTATGCCCCTCTTAATGAAAGGTAAAATTATCCATTTTTTCTCTTTAAAAAATAGCTACACACAGTATAAAATTTGACTTCAAAATACTAGTATAATAGTTTCTCTTTTAATTTTACATTGAAATCTGAAGAAACTTGCAACATTAGATATTAGAGATAATTGTATATTTTGTGAAAGAGAAAATATCAGCCATAAAAAACTAAGTGAAATTTAAACCAATAAATAAAAACATTTTTTAATGTTTGTTTTTTATCAAATATTATCACCAAAAAATAACTCCAATATATCTTACACAAATTTCTCTTGTTATAAACAAAATACATACACATTTATATCAAGGATTTCTGCAAGTAGTTTCTGAAAATAATGAGACTAACATTTACAATATATAGACAAGAATATTTCTTCATATTTGACACCTTGTGAATAAATTAAGATATAAAAATAAGGATTTTGTACATTTGTATTAATTTCAGAAAATATTTGTAAGTTTCTTTTTGTGGAATCCTCTTTTTAAATTTAAAAAAAACCCAAAAAACTTCACCTGTGTCTGTGTGATAAAATTTTTAAAAAGTTTATGAAAATGATATCCATTTGCCTTTTTATTCTTAATCAATATATCCACTTGCCTTATAGTTGTAATCAATTTATTGTAAATTACTTTTGTGTGTGTGTGTGTGTGTTTTGTTTGTTTATTTTTTCAGTTTTTATTTTCACAAGCTGCAAATAACATTTAATACTTTAGGGTTTTTTTAAAAATAGTTTGTAAAGATCCCATTGTCTCAAGCTAAATATAATATTTTCAAATTATAATGACTCTTGTGTTTTATATGAACTGTAGAAAAAAGTTTTACAATTTTTCCTTTGAAGAAAAAACCAATGTATTTTACTGTTAAATAATTGTATGTGATGCAATTTTACTTAACAGACAAAAATCTTTTCAGTTAAATTTATCTTATTACATATAAAAAAATCTTTTGTATTGAAAGAATTAAGTTTTGAAAATAAGAAAAGTTTCTGTATTTCTTTATTGTTTCATTTACTTATAATATATTTTCCAGATATGACATTCACTCATGAAGGAAATAAAACTTATTATTATGATGGCCTTGTAAATTTTGAGAAAATGGTGAGTTGCATATAGAACAGTTTTAATTTCAATTTTCAAAATGTTAATGTTTTATTGATCTCAAAAATAGTTAGAATCTCTTTGAATTTTTGATGGATTTTATTTGGAAAAAAACCTTGGCAGAGGAGTTTTCTACATGTGTCGACTATTTGCTTTTAAAACCAATTTATCTATTGGTTGGTTAGTTGTGGCATATCAACCTTTGTAGGTTATTTAATGCCAAATACATTTTTATGCACCTAAACAGATCTATTTCAAACAATTCAGTTTATCATAAGTACAGTTTAATTATAAAAAATATTTTTTATTTCAAGCTATTCTGAATTAGAACTGTTTGATTAAACAGTTTTAATTCAAACAATTCAGTTTAGTATAAGTACAGTTGTTTGGTTGGGTTTTATGGCATATCAACCTTTGTAGGTTATTTAAGGCCAAATCCATTTTATACAAATAATCAGTTCTATTTCAAACAATTCAGTTTAGCATATTTACACAGTTGAATTGTCGAAAACATTTCTATTTCAAGCTATTTAGTTTAGTCAAACAGTTCTAATTCAACCAATTCAGTTTAGTATAAGTGTAGATTTTGTTTACACGCAGTTAAATGTCCAAACAGTTCTATATTAAACAATTCAGTTTTGCACTAGTACAGTTTTAAAGTCAAAATCAGTTCTATTTCAAACAATTCAGTTTAGCATAAGTATGCAGTTTAGTTCTATTTAACCCCTAGATAAGGCCCTATCAGGTGCTACCACTCCAGGCCAGAGTGGAACTTGGAAGCGATGGCAATAAAGGGGTACTCTGCATTCCCCAAAGCTGTAGTATCACTGGAACCTCACCATCAGATTGTTTAGTGTCATATCCAGGACACTCGGTGGTGGTGATGGTGGAGGGGTCTCACCCTTCTCCAGAGGTGTTTATTTATTGATTTTAAAGTTTGGCTGCAGACTAATGACATTTGAAGCCTAACACTGAAACATGGAAAAGACATAAACAAAAGGTTTTTACTTTACTTGAAGCAGTTTTGCTTCTTGGGTCATTATAACTTTTTAACCAAAACATTTTTTCAATAATGAAAATATACAAGTGATCTAAAAATCCAAATCATCCAATAAAGAGATGAAAACTCAACAAAAATGTTTTATTTTTGTCATTAACTTTGTTTTATTTTTAGAGTTAAATAAAAAGCACAAATTTAATTTTAAAAATGAATGGAATTATTAAATTCTCCCCAAATAGTTTTTTATCAAACAAATTTTCTTTAAAAAAAACCCACAATAATTTGATCAGTTTTACTTGTCAAAAAGGAGTTATCTTGACTATGTTTTTAAGCAAGAAAATTAAGATATGTTAGACTATTTAATTTTGTTTGAAAATTTCATGAGATTTTATTTTACAAATAGTGAAGACTTATGTCTGTCTTATTTATTTTACAAAAAATAATTTGAAATTTAGCCAATAATATATGTTACTTGGTTAGTTTTTATTGCATATCAACTCTTGTAGGTTATTCAAAACCAATCCTGTTTATTCATATATATTAAATAGTTTAGCGGTAATAATTTTTAAACAAGCCAAAGCTCATTTGTTTGTACACATTTAAATGGTTTCAAGCATAGCTACATAATTCTAATAATTCCATGTTACCTTAATCATTTATTTGCATATTGTTAAGTATAGTAAATGATTTAAATAGTTCTATTTAACTCATAGATGGGACCCTAACAAGTACAACCACTTCAGGTCTGAGTGAACCTGAGATTAATTGTAATAAAGGGGTATTCTATATTCCCCAAAGCTCCAGGACTGGATCCTCACCATCAATTGTTTAATGCCGTATTCAGGATGCTTGTTGGGTGGCTGGGGGTCTTACCCCTTTGCAGAGATGCAGTCAGCATATTCTACAGTCCCAGCTGACTGGACTGACCAATAATATATAATCCACAATGTGCGTTTATTTTATGTGTAGATATATATATATATATATATATATATATATCAGTGGCGACTCTAGCCTATTTTTGCTACTTGTGCCCCCCCCTGTCAACTTCAGTTCCCAACCCGTGGTCCGTGGACCCAAAGTAAGTCACCATAGTTGCTATTGCGTGATTCTCCATTGTATAGCACAGATTGACAAACGTACCTTGCATGGTGTTTTTTTGTTGTAAACAATCAAGATACTATATAATTTGTAGTCTTGTTAATACAGTAGATAAGATAATTTTTTTTCCTTTCAAAAGTATAGAAGAAAAGAGAAGATGTTCATTACTATGACGAGAAAAATATGTTTATTAGAATAAAGAAACTGATGACAATATACACAGACACAGCTAGTAGTTTCAATTTCGCTTAAAAAAAAGATTATTTGTTGAAAATGTATTCAAATAAACAAATTTTAGTTACAGAATGTAATATATGCAACATTCATTAAAGAAATAGAGATCTGTTAGTGAAAAAACGAATTAAAACACGCCGTTTAACCAACATTTACCATAGCAAGGATGATGACGTCGGGACGGCTATAATCTGCTATCCCCCCCTCTCTCTCTCCTGGTCCCTCTCCCTCTTCGCAAGACAGCTGTCAGCAATCAGCAGTCAAAATGTGCTAAGATTTTTTAGCACGATGTTTGGGTTGCTCTTGCTATTGGCTACAGCCAAAAGCATATTTCTCTAACATTACTGTTATTATAAGGGTCTAGTGCTCAGCACGGATTTGCGCGTGTTCAACATTATAGCCGATTTTATGGGATGTCCAATGAATCTGACGGTGGCTGGACAAAAACAGCATCGTTGTATTATTCCCAGATATATTTATTAACTTTTGGCTACTTAGTTATCGAAACTTGAATAGATACGTAATTTAATTGAGATCAGACTAAGTATGTTTGCTTGAAATTAATGGATGATTTTTAATCCATTTTGAATAACATTGACCGAGTTATTGGTCGTGCCGGGCACGAATAGCACTAGTCCCGTCTCCGCCTCTGATATATATATATATATATATATATATACACATACACACAATTAGAATAGATCAAATTGAAATCATTAAAACTAGCAAAAATTATTAGAATGAAATATTTGAAAATCTAAAAACCACTCCCAAATTGGCATTTCAACCAATCTTCAGGTGGTTGAAAAATACTCAACGAAAGATCATTTTTATGAAACTCTCAGTCATCTGTGGTCTTATATATATTTAGTGTATATGTAACACATTTTTATATCACATCAGAATATTCCATAACAAAGTGATGGGCAAATTGAGTAATGAGAAAATCCCAATTATGAGGCCGGCTTGGTATCACTCAAAACGATTCCCCTAAATTTAGGCATAAAATAACAACAAAAAGGACCAATTAAATAACTTCTTAATTAAATATAAATAAATGAATGTAGATATGTTATTTAGTTTCTTTTCTTGGGGTAAAAAAAAAAGTCATTTCAGAGGAATTCTAGCACATTTATTATAAAAATAGATTGCTTATTGTTTCAGCCTTTTTCAAATTATTTTTTTTCTTTGTATTTTTCCAGCATATGATTGCCCAGACATTGAGGACAGTCCGTTGTTGTCGCAGTATGCCACTGAGTAAGTGAAAGTTTGTCAAATAACTGAAATTAAATACATCTGCATATTATTTATTCTAAATAAAATAAAAATAATAGTTTTATAACTGTGAGGGTTTAATAGATAAGAATTAGTTTATTCATATATTAATCGTATTTGAAAATAATCACTTTTATTGGAATAAAGATTAATTTGAATATCTTTATTAACAATATTTTTTTTACAGACCTGGACCTCCCTAATAGTTCAGTCAAGCCACCATTTGATGTCAAGTCTTACGTAAGGTAAGAACCTATTTTAAAATGCCATATTAATACATTTTTGAAAATCTTCAAAATTGTATTAGATTTTTTTAGAAATTGCTTTTACTGACCTTAGGACTAAAATTGGCTTAAAAAAATTTAATCCATTATCAAATCCACCTAAATTCCATAGTTAAATTTTATCCTATTTAATTACTGAAGTAATTTTTTTGTTGTTGCTTTATTCCTTTAAAATTTCAAATTTGGTGTGTATAAACTCTCAATTTAAACCCCCAAAAAATATTTGTAAATTTGTATTTTCTATAATATTAATATGTAATCAATTACACAAAAAAATTTAAACATGATCAAACAATGAATGCGATTCCCATAACTTTTGGCATAAAATAACAAAACAGGTTAACATGCTATTAAAATTAATTGATATATAATCTTATCTAGTTTAGATATTTATTAGGAATGATTTATTGGTTTCATATTTTATGAAACGATTTGTTTTTTATCCCATTTGATTTGAAATAAATATCCGTTTATCCAAGGGAGGTAATTCTTTTATGTGAACGGAAATTTGGGTCAGATTTGTTTATAAGTGACGTGACTTCAAATAATGTGAAAAAGATTGAAAGTTTATTTGAATAAAAATAATTCCTATTTTTGATTTTAAAAAATTTTTGTCTTTGTAGAAATCTAAATGTTATGGACAACCAGCGTACATTGGCACAACTGTCACACAAACTTGAACCTCGAAGGACATAGTATTGCAATTGATCACAATTTTGAAATTGGTTTATTTTGCACCAACATCCCCTTCACATCGAAGCTAAGGCAAATCACCTGTAACACCTGGATTGAAAGAAAAGATGCTTAAAAAAAGAAGGGAAATCAACAAAAACCTTTTTCAAGTGGCATTTTTTTTTTAAGGTCAGGTTTTGGGCCACTCGCAGAGCTGGTCTCCTCCACTGGTGCTTGGTATGACCTAGTTCGACCACTAAGACCAAGAACCCTTCTCTTTTTATATACAAACTACCAAGGAGATGGAAACAAAAAATGTGGACGAGAGACTTTGTACTGCTGTGTTTGTACAGTTATTAAACTGGATTCATTTTCAAACTAAGGTTGAAATTAGATGTTCAATGTGGTAAATGTCTGGACACTCATGACAAGATGTGTGTGTGTGGGGGGGGGGGAAGCATGGCCTGTTTATTTCTAATTCAAATTTTTGTTGTGGTGAGGGTAAAAATGGTGCTGCCAAGTGAACAGTTTAAAACTCAGAGTTAAAGAAAAATGTGCTTTAATTCTAGTTATAATTTTCCTTTCAGGTTTTTTTTTTGTTTCTGAGAGGCAGTTTTAAATTATTGACAAAAAAATCTTCTGAATGGTGTTTATCTGTTGTGTATATGTGTTTGTATTTTGTGATTAGTAATTCATTTTCTTTTCTTTTTGGCTTAACTGGCTCTTCCACTTTAAATCATTCCCTCCCCTCATGTTTTTCATTGAATGACAAATCTCAAGTTAGAGTGTGTATACTTTTGTTAATATCTTTATCATGTCATCATTTGATTCATACTGCTTATTACTTGATCAGAGAAAATAAAATCTCTTCAACTTATTGAAAAAAAATGTAAAGCTAAAATCTATTGCATGAATCAGCCTCATCCTTGTAAGTAGAGCCCCCACCCCATGTCTGTGCTGTAACAAAATAAGTAATTAAACTACCTCCATATTTGATTGACCAAGGAACCATTTTTGTCACATAAAACCTCAAATTGTTTCCTCTTCCTTCTCTTAGAAGGAAAAAAACCTTACAAAAATTTGAGCAAGGTTTTTCCTCCTCCATTATCATAAAAGACAACTTTTCTCCTTACTCCATACCAAGTTAAAAGACTGAAGAAAGAAACCCCTTTAAAACTGGTAACACATCTGATAATTGGTAAATAAACTTCTATATTAAATCATCAGATGATATAAAAATTCCATGCAAGATACTAAACTTAAACTAGAATATATCACTTGTGCCATTTTACCCAATGCTGATTGAGAAGCAATTCATTTTATGTTGTGAACAGAAATCATTCAAGTAAGATTTTTTCCTGACGAAATGTTCTCTATTACAAAAAGGAGAAAGTCCTTTATTTCCCGTGGTCGGATGGAAAGAGAAGTTATGGTACTGACATTTTGTTTACTTAAATGTTCTTAATCTGTTCAAGAGATTCCATATTTTGTACAAACAGAAAAAAAAAGTGAGATGGATGAAAGAGAAAAATCCAACATTGTCTTATTGCCCAAGTAAATTGTGGAAAATAGAAAAGTTATTTTCCATTTTTTAACAGTCATTGACAAAGTTTTATCTGGTAATTTATTTTGTGAAAACTGAAAAGACCCAACAAAACTTTGCAGATAATTATTTTACATATTTTCATAAATTAAAACTCTTGTTAATTTCTTGTTAATGATTCGTGCAATTATAAAATTCCTCAGGAATGCTTTACCATTCTGTAAGAATTTCTGTGGTTTTTCTGAAAAAAGCCAAAATTTGGCTTTGTTTCATTTAACTTATTCCTTTACAAGTCTTTGCTTTGGTTCTTAGCAGTCATGACACCAAAAAGAAGGCCCAAAGATTTTTAGATTTGTTTCCTAGGAAATCTAATTTTCTTGCACAGAAATCTTCTCCCTTTGCTCTGAAGTTGTTTGTATTCAATGGATCAATAAGCAAAAATTAAACCCACAAATTTAGACATGGAGAATCACAGAGCAATATCATCATCATCATCACAAATGGGGGTGGAGAAAGTAATTCCAAAATTATTCTATTAAGCATTTTTTTTAAAAACTTTCAGAGGCCACTAAGTGCTCATTACAACTAGCACAATTATTTCACACCTATGTTGGTCTGTTCTACATTCAAGTCATAACTTTATTTTTTTATCTTTTTTAAAATTTTGCAAGTTTCAGACAAGTGAAATTTTCACATTAGAACTCCAGTTTGCATTCTTTAAAAACTTCAATCATTAATTCTTTTTTTTTTCTTCAATAAAAGGAAAAAAAAAAAATTCTTTAAGTTAGAGTTCCATACAAAACTTACCCCGCCAGCCCATTGTAAACAGTTTATAGTATAAAAGAATTGGTATTTTGAATATAAATAATTCTCTTTAACCAGCCTTTGTAGAGATTCTAATGAATCAAAATTATCTGAAAGTGAGTTTTGTTTTACTTTCCTAAGGAGTAAATTGTCAAAGTTCCAGAATCTCAAACTCGCTCTAAAAGAAATTTTAAAGTCAGTAAATAGAGAAAAGATAAATATTTTCATCTTTGGATCAAATATTTTTAAAAAGTGGTTGGAGATATATTATCATTTGGCTAAAATGGTTAGAATTACTTGGTAGGTCATTAGGTTTCTTGAAATGCCTAAAAAAATAACAAGGTCCTAAGTAATCACAGATTAAAGTTAAGAAATTGTATGGCTAGACTGTTTAGGAAATGAAAACTTTTTGTGTAACAAAAATTAAAGTTTCTTGCTGTGGATTAGCAAAAGTTGACCTTCAGCAGTGATTTGTATAAAATGAAATTCTCTTGCTGCAACTTGGATATCAAATTGAAAAGACTTTCAGGATATTTTTTTTGGGGGGGAGAAAAGTCATTGAATAATTTTAGTAGTAAATATGTTCAATTCTTCCCTTAACTGTTTTTTTTAAAAATGAATTAAGAAATCAAAGAAAAATAATCAATTAAATATTGGGTCACATATTCTGTTAAAACTTTAGATTTTTTTCACATTTTTGATATTATATTATATTCAGACTTGAATAAAAAAAATTTCAAAAAGAATCCAAAATAGTTCAAATGGAATTTGGGGCAAATATTCATCTTGTACAAAACTATTTTTTTAAGTTTGTATAAGTAAAAATTTAAGTATTTTTCCCAATAATTTCACTATAATTTAAAAAAAAAAAAAAAAAAATGTAAGAGTAAAAACATGAACTTTTAATTGAATTGCAAATTTTTAACAATTAATATATGTACTACAAATTGCAATTTGAATTTGCTCAAAATTTTTGTAATGAATTTTTTTTTTTTGCTTACAAATTAAATCAACCCAGAAATAAGTTTTGCAGAAAAAAAAAAAAAAAAATGCAAAATATCTGAATCCAATATTTGATAAACAAGAGACCAATAAGAGCAATAGATGGTCTTACATTTCTTTACATTCCTTGTGATGTGTTTTAAGAGCCTCTTTGATAGGTGATGTTATTCTGCTCCCTACCCCACTAACTTTTATCAGTGTCTGCATTTTCTTGATTGAACAGGCTGAAGTTTAAGAAATTGAAAGGACAAAAATAAAACCCTAATCTCTAGCTATGATCCCTATGCTTGATTTCAAAGTGATTTTCACATAAACCTCGGATGTTCTTGCTCTATCCATGTGGTCATCTAAAGACAAAGATATTTGTTTTTTTTATCTTTGTCAATTTTTGATTTTCAGTGGCAGCAGCAGTAACAACTGCTGTTCTCGGAAATTGTTTTCAAATGAATGTTAAACTTAAAAGAAAAAAAAAAAAAAAAAAAAAAATTATGAATTAAAAACCATTTCATATGAAAAGTGTTTTTCTTTTTCAATCATTTTTGTTTAACAAATATTCAGTATTTGTAATGTTTCAAGAACCTGATGAGATATCATTTTTCCCTACCAGACAATAAAATTCATTCTATTTACAAAGATCAAAAAAAAAATTTACACTTTTTGAATTTCTATTAAAATTTCATTGCCAATATTTCAGTAAGAAGTCTCTATTCTCAATTGCCTCAAAGTAAGGCCTTAGACTTTAAGGCTGTTTAGGGAATGAAAATAGATCTACCATATTTCTTAATATACCTTCTCCCCAGTTGATTTTTACAGTATCCATTTCTAATTGAATTAAGGATTTCTTTTCTTGTGTCGAAATCATTCGATTCCATTCTGAAAATTTTAGTTACTTTAATATATATGTCTAACTGGTGTATAAGCTTCTCATTTACTGTACCTATTTATGAATATAAAATATATCAGTTGTAGAAATTTACTTGCATATATAATTGACTATTACCTTAAGCATAAAAGGAAGCTAGAAAGGATTTATAAAATTTTCTATATTTTTTTGACAAATGTTATAGACATCGGCATGCATCAAACACTATATAATAAGATTTGATGTTATGTTTTAAGTTGGTAATCAAAATTACTTAAGTATCAACTTTTGTTTTTAAAGAACTACATTCATCTATTTGACATGACAAAAATATTTCATCAATTTCATAGTTAATAGAAACTATGAACATTTCAAAACTTTTCTTTTATACAATCAGGTTTTTAATTTTGAGTATCTATTAATCTGTTTTCACTGAACCTTATCAAGTGTAATGATGATATTAATGTTCCTTGCTTCCTTTGATGAAGTACTTTTACCATTAACTAGTATTTCTTTCATTTTAATTTCAATTGCTTTTCATCGCTTGCAAATCATTACATTACTCTGTAGTAAAATCAGCAGACCATTGTTAAGTCATTTTACTTATTAGGTGCTCTATAATATTGGCCTTGTTTCAAATTAAAGGTAAGCAAATGATGCTAGGGAAAAAACAGGTTTCTTTACCAAAAGATTATTTTTGTTGGTTTGGTTTCATGGGTTATTAGTGCCCAAGTGATCCTTGTAGGGAGGGTGGGAATTCATGACTCCCCAGGCTATTTGTCCAAAAGGGAATGTAATAATGAAGTTTTTACTCCAGTTGTGCTATGTTGCAGTCCAGCTACAGAATCCCTCCCATATGGTCTAGGCAGTTGCAATGAAAAACTAAAATACTAGTTAAGAATTAATTATCCTTCAAGTGTACTGGATGGAGAAAAAAATTAAGTGACTAAACTGCAATGTATATAAAATTTACATGTTACAAAATCTGAACAATTTTGTAAACATCTTCAATTTCAAACATTTCTAAATATTATTGAACATGTACATTTACCTAATGCCATTGTACAAACAGGGTGTGACATAAGGACAATTTTTAAGTTGAGTTTAATATCTTTGAATTAAAGATTTTCTTTCTGATAAACCAGTTTTCATATCAAGGTTGAAGAGCCCTGTTTCCCTACTATTTATCCATAGATTTTTGTAAAGATGCTATGTGAAATGGAAACAGCCCTATCCAGGATTTGAACTCTAGTTGCCATGTCTATTTAACATGGTAACCATTACACCAAAAGCAACTTATATTCATTTGAAACGATGTGTAGAGGATACAATAAAAATGAAACAAGGATAGCACTTAAGATTCTGGGAAGGAATTTGCACTAATGTCATTTATGTTTTGCATATATATATATATATATATATATATATATATAAGCAAAGTCAAAGACTGCTTCTCAATAAATTTCTCTTACTTGGATCACCTTGTTATACGAGAGCATATTAAAAGTTTGGTTTATTAACACCCTTTTTTTTAACAATAAAATCTTATTCTAGTATCTTTCGCCATTTTTCAGACAATTTCATGAATTCCACCTTACAGATTTAAAGTGGGACAAACAAACAAAAAAAAAATCAATTTCCCATAGTATCTTTTGCAGTCTTCAAGAGAAATTAATTTTTCTTCATTAAGAATTCAATTAAAAAAAGTGAAATAAGTGATAGTCAAGGTTAACCCACTTGCTTAATGTAAAACAAAAACAAACCCAAACATTCTAGCCAAACTAGAATTTACGCCTAATAACAAAGAAAAAAAAACTGAATATAATACCTTCAGCTTGACCAATTTAGAATCAATATTTGTTTTAATAGTTCAATTTGTAGGAATCCCTTCCATTCTCACCAACAATATGTTGGAGGGAATTTGGCAGTTAGTGATTGTCCTTTTTCAATTATCCCTAGAATTTATGTTCTACTTAAAGTAGACATTTAACACTCATTGCAATTTTTTTTATGCATTGAAATATGGAGCTGTAGGTTTTCTACTGACATGGAACATGAACCAGCTGGTGCTAGTGATTTTCAATGTTCAAGTTGAAAATTAGCTAACATACTCAAAATATCCAAGTCTATCATGTTTGATGTGTCTGCGAAAACCTTAGCAATTTATTCAGTAAAAATTAACCAATATGAAATTTGACAAGCCATTTTTCACATTCCATCCCTCTTACATTGTCATCCATTATTTTATTAGAGAAGCACATTTTCACCTTAAAATAAAAGTTTGGCTTATTTTCTGTCATCTTTACTGTTAGAATTAAAAATTGACATTTTTTCAGAAATGCACTGATATGACAACTGAAAACACTTGGAGAAGGCAATTTAAAATGTGATGCAATAATAAAAACAGAAGACACTTTAATGATGCAGATATCTTAAAAAAAAAAAAAAAAAAAAAAAAACAACAACAACAAACAACAACAAAAAAAACACCATTCAATTATTTGAGAAAAAAATTAAAAAAATTGAAAAGTGGAATATAACAGAAATCAATGTTTGTGATGTTCAGAAATAGTTTAATGTGTTTTTGTTTTTTTTTCCTTTTATATGTACATTGAAAAGTAATTTATAACTCAACAAATGGAGCATATGATACACAATGTCATGAAAATCTGCTTGGAGGTGTTGGTTTCTTATTCACAGTTTAGGAAAAATAAAAAAGAAAAGGAAACTAAAATCTACTGTGGGAGTGGGCTTCCAAAGGAACTGGGTTTTCTTTGTGAAAAGAATTTTTGCAATTATTTGAAACAAATCCTTAACAAGAGGATCAAATTTATATTCACTCATTTTCCACGACTTTCATTTACAAAACAGCAGTGAATTAACAGCAACAACAAAATAAATTCAACTGAGAAAATAAAAAAAAAATTACTATTTTAATCAAACTTTCATAAGCAAGATTAAAAATTTGAGAAAAAAAACAAAAACAAAACACCATCAGGCTTACCTCATCAAATTGTCAGTTCCATGTATTATTCAATAAATAAGATATGGAACTGACAATTTGAAAGAAGTCAAATTTATTTTCAAAGCATAATTATTTAAAGAATCCATTTATCATTATTTAAACTTGCTTAAAAGCCTTGCAAAAGAATCAATGATTGTTTTAGAACCCCCACCACTTGAAGATCATAGGTTAATACTCAAAATGCATTTGATCTCTGTTCATAAACTTTTAATAACTGATTTTAAAGAGAACATTTTCTAAAACCTCTTCTATAAATTTCTTGACTTTGTGAAAATATTTCACCTAAAACAGGAAGTGAAACAATTCAAATATTGAATATTCTATAATGTGGTAAAATTCTAAGTTAACCTAGCCAAAATGAATGATAGGTTTGTTACTCTATCATTTCTCGCTTCGAAGTAACTGGAGGAGTTACGCCCCTTGATTTCAGTCGAACCCACGTCAAGACATAATACTTAAAATTTATTTTACTTTTCTTCGGTTGATATGTGAACAAAAATAAAAAGTACTCTTTATAATTCCCATGTCCAATAATTAAAAAAAAAATTTTAATTAAGTTTATCCATTAAAAAAAAAAAAAAACAAACAAGAATAATTAATTATAATTAATGTAACACCTATGGTATGATGGTATTGTAGTGAAATTTTTAATAAAATAAATAAGCAAAACAAAAAGAACTAACGATAACATAACAAAACATGACAAATTAGATATTGGTCTCCAATATCTTTTAACTTCAGTTTATTCAGTTATTAAATTCAGTTTAAAAATTAGAAATACTATCAAAGGGAGATAAGATGACTATATATATATATATATATATATATATATATATATATATAGTCAGTTTTAAAGTTAAAATCTAAATGGAACAAATAGTGCCAATTCATTTTTGTTCCATATTCCGATGTTCATAGGAGAAAGATTAAATAAATTAAAAGCTAATATTGCAAGATGGTATTCAAAATTAAAATTTTCAAAATATAATTTGAATCTTATTTTTACCCAACCCAATAATTTATATAAGTTTAATGATATTATAAGTCTGTATATTATTAAATGTAACTAGATATTTATCCAGTTAGCAACTGACAATATTAATCTTCCAATGGAAGTATACTTATAGTCCGGGGAGGGGGGGGATAAAATTGGCTTTTTATTTGAAAAAGGCAAAAAAGATTTAAACAAAACTTGTGTAAAAAGACTTACAAATGATTTTTCCTAAAGGACTTAAGAAATTTTTCAAAAGTTGTATAATCCCTTTACTTTCTTCTCCCCACCCAGGTTCTATTGTAACAGTGACAAAATATCAAAAAATAACTGAATGTGTTTATTTCTTACTGACTGCTGCATAAACTATTAGAAGATTGGATTTGGCATTTAGGATTTGGAAGCCATCACATTAAAGAGACTGATGACTCTTCAATTATAACTGGTTAAAATGAATTTGTAAATCTCTAAAGATTTACACCGCCACCATTCTTTTTTTTCATGTCATTCAACTGAAACACACAAGAAATTGATCACTTCTACAAAGTTTTTGAACCACATACATTTAATGAGAAACTTCAAGTTGGTAAAATATTTTGTAGCAATCAAGGCATTTAAGATATTTTCAAGAAGGTACTATTTACCAACCCCTCCGCTCGGGCAGGATATGACACAAGGTCAATTTTTAAGCGGAGTTTAACAGGTTTGAATTCAGAGTTTTCCTTCTCCTAGACTAGTTGCCTCACCAAGGCTGAAGAACCTAGTCCGTCCTACTATTTACCCATAGCTGGAGGGAGAATAAGGGGGTTCATACCTTTCCCAAGGGTATTTGCCCAAAAGTGAACATAATAGCGTGACTGGAGTACGAACTCGCGTACTACGATTCCGCAGTTCATCGCTTTAACCATTACACCACGAGGACACCCCAAAATATTTTCAAGAAGGGAGATAAGAAAATTCTGTCATGAAAATAAGTAAAGTTGGCAACCTTAGTCAAGGATAGTCTGAAGGCTCCCTTTTCAATAGCTACAATACTGAGGTGTAGGGGAAAGCGATACTCCATTCCCTGGATTGCTCCACCTTACCCTTGATCCGTACCTTAAGCAGGGTGGCATCAAGTACCATTTTTTGAGTTTTTGGTATGACTCTACCTAGACCATTGGTGAACACTACTCATTAGGCCAATGGCCCAGTCATTAAAATAGTCCCAAAATAGTTGTTACATTTAAAGTTAGACACTTAAATGTGACAATTATTAACATAACAAGTAACTTTGTAAATTTTAAAGAAACAATCATATTTCTGAGTACATATTAAATAATTTGATATTAAATTTTTAAAAATTCAAACTTAACCAGTCCAATAATTTCTTTCCAACAGCTATTATTCCAAAACGTATATATTTATATATAAATAAAAACTTGATCAAAGTTTGTCTACATAGCATTATTAATATTATTGTTTAAAGGTCTCTTAAGGTGATGATCAAGGTTGACATTGTCTTATGTCCTATTTATAGAATTTATAATTATGGTGTTACTTCTAATTGTAATAAACATTAGTCATCTTTATTGAGAAATAATAGAAACTTTTCCTTAAGTTGAAAATTCATAGGATATGCATTGGCTTTATTCTCTAGGTTTTCATTTTAATGGCATTGTACTAATAAAAAGATCAGTGATGTGCTATCCTTTTTAGTTGTGTTGTGCTAACAGAAAAATCAGATTAATAAGGGTAATATTTTAGCTATATGTTAGTATATTTGAAAATGGGATTTTAAGAAAATGCTTATCTTATTAAACAAAACAATTTACAAATTGATAAAAGTTTATATCAATGAAAGGAAAAAGAATTTTCCAACTCATTTTAGAAAAAAAGCAACAGACTTAAAAAGAAAATCAAGGACAGCAAAATCATTTACCTCAGCTGAATATCAAAAACATCTTCATAGAGATAAAAAAAAAAAAAAAAAAAAAAAAAAGTAACATTCTTTACTGCGGAGTTGAGTATTCAAAATTTGTTAAAATATTTTAATTTGTAAAGTGTGTATATTTATTATAAGTATAAAATAAAAAAATAATCTTTTAATTTAGCAATCAAGTATCAGCTAATATCTAGGTCAATATGGTAGTGGTGAGAGGGTCATATTTATTGCATATTTCAGAGAAAATGAGTTTGGCCAATTGGCAGTTATTAAGGTAGAGAGATTTTAACACCAAATTATCTAATAGGGAATCATAGTGTGAGAGTTATAAACTGAAAATGTTTATAAGAGTACAAGTCTATCACCAGCTACTCAAAAGTTAAGCAGCATGTTTTGATTCAAAAATTGACTAAGAAAATGCTATTGTAGATTTTAGACCAAGACTAAATGCAGAATCTGCAGGTGTTGATATGCACTTCCTCGACCATGTTATATTGGTTGGTTGGGTTTTATGGCATATCAACCCTTGTGGGTTATTTAATGCCAAATCCTGTTTTTACATGATTTATAAACCAATAATTGGTAAGAAACAAGCCAGAGCTCATTTGTTTCAAGTATTCCAACATGAATAATTCCATTCAGTATAAATCATTCAATTCAACAGTCATTTGTTTGCATGTAGTTAAATGGTTAAATAGTTCTAATTGAGTCAGACCTTAATAGGTATAACCAAATCAGAGTGGACCTGGGAGTAATGGCAATAAAGTGGTAATCCATATTCTTCAGAGCTTCATGACTGGAGTCTCACAATCAGATGATTTAGTGTAATATCTAGGACACTAGTTTGAAGGTGTCTTACACCTCTTTGCAGAGATCTAGTCATTATATTCTACAGCCTCAGCCAACTTGGCTCCATGTTATATTTGAACTCTTGTCATTAGTAACATGTGATAGAAACAATTTAATTGAATCACTGCTCCCCACCTCCAAAGAATTCTGCCATTGAACAATTAAACATTCCTGCATTTGCCCCGGAGCAAAGAGTGGTTGAAAGGAAACACCACTAACCTATAGCCTTTTTTAACACTGCTGTGGGATGCTTTGGAGTTAAAAGGTCTAATATATATATATATATATCTTTTCTGTCAAGTCTCACAAGCATTAGTTTTTGTTTTTTTAATTTCCAATCCTCAATCAATCCTTTAGATTACTTGTTTGCTTTTCTACCAGAACAGATGACTGGTTACTGTAGAGAATTAAGTTAAGCCTTTTTCCAATAACACAGTTCTATTCATGTGTTGATTGTCACCTTGTCATAATACCATGTCTAAGTTGAGATAAGAAAACTTAGAAAGCAGAGTTGCACAACATAATCTTTTTTTTTTTAAAGACAAACGGGTTGACTGTATATTGGTAACTATCATGATGCATGTACAAAGTAAAAGCTTTGAGACAAAGCCTTTTGCTTTTGACTTGACATACAATCACCAGGTGAACGGTACCATATTTTGTGGGGATAGTTATTTTTTATTAACATTATTTGATGTTAATTTGAGTGGCACTTAACTTTTGAGTGGGTAGATATTTGAAGAAGAAAAAAAAAAAAAGCAGGGGAAGGGGCATAAAAAAATTGACAGTTTTTAACTAGATTTAAACTCAGACCTCCATTTTGGAAGAGTCATTTTAGCCATGTGTAGATATATATTCATTTTTTGTTTATAATACACCAAAATCAGTTAATAAAAACATTCAAACAGTAAAAAGATCAATTAGTCCAATAATTAAAAGATGTATTAATGGTGAAGCTAAATGACAATTCAGAGAAAACTCAATCATTGCAATTGGATGTTGACTAACCCTTTTATAAATGCCTTAAGTGTTATAGTGTTGAATTGTGGATATCAGAAAAAAAATTCAGTAGTAAAAAAGTAAAAATGAAAATGTTTTAAATAACTAGATAAATAAAATTATAAACAATTTTACAATAGCTGTCAGGCATAACTTTTGTGTTAAAGATTTAGTTATTATAGGATTGAAATCCTTGTTTAAATAAATAATTTACCAGTAAAATATAAATTCATAACCTCATGAAAAAACATTTATATAATAATAATTAGAAATGAACTAATTTAAAAATGTCCTTTTTAGCACAACAGGTAGACAAAAAGAGATCCATTTCTCAAACTACAGATTTATATATTAATTCTGATTCATGTAGAAACATTCTTATTGTCAAGATATATAATTTTTAGTGTTGTCGAGTCAAAAGGAGGAGCATGAATACTTTAGCTTTCATTTTTTTTTTGAGTTATGTAATTTAGAGAAACAATGAGAGATTATTCAACCGAGACATTTCAAGATTTTATATATTCCACTATTTACAGCTATAATAATGGGCAATAGCAGCATATAATATAGAACTTTGTAGGTAGCATCATGCATACTAATCATGACAAAGCTAATCCTTGTACATTGGAAGTTTCCAGTTCAGTTTCCTACTTTCAAAGGCTTAGAGACTAGGAATTAAATTGATACAAAAATTTCTAGCAAAGTATTTTATTCTGATAAATTCAGTGATCAAATTAAAAAAAAAAAACCAAAAAAAAACCTATGAATTCAAAGACTGTTTTCCTCATTTTTAACTTATCAGAAAAATAAATGCTACATAGAACAAATATTTACTTATTTTTGGAGAAGTTTTTTTCATTCTTAAATCACAAAAACACAGAAATTAGTATTTTCTTTTCAATGCATCAAATGAGGTAAATTGCTCATTATATTAGGATGAAGTCAATTCCTTCTAGTTCAAGCAATTCAGATAGAATTCCAAATAGACAACTCTCCTCATCTTCCAAGTAGATTCTATTTAGGTTTGAGATGCTGAAAGAACTGTGTGTGTATGTGTGTGTGTGTGTGTGTTCACATAGCTCAGTAATTAGTATAGGTTAAAAAGTCACTTAGCATGCAGACCACTATTTTTATTAGTTCATTTTCTGATCATTAACATGGCTTGGATGTTGATTTATCTATTAAAAAAAAAAAAAAAAAAAGTTACATTTAGTCAACATAGTGGTGGAAAAAGGAAAATTCCCAGAAAAGTTACTGTGAATATAGAGGAAAGAATCTAATTGCATGTGAATAAGGGTTTAAATGTAATTAAACCAAACTTAAAGTATAAGAATTAAAACAGTTAAAATAATTGATACTCTTTAAAAATCATTTAAATTGTTACTCAAGAAAATAAAATGCAGAAACATTATTTCCCCCCACCCCAGAAGAATATCTTGAGAAAAAAAAAGAAAAGTGTAAAATAATTTCTTCAATGTAAATTACTTTGATATCAATTTGGAAGAGCAGAGTGCCAGCCTAAATATCTATTTCCTTTAACACAAGATCTAAAACACCACACAATTTTATGACTGTCTAGAAATTGCCCAGTTCCATTAGCTTTTTGCGATTGACTTAGAGAGGGAAGGAGCTCCCCAGGAACACAATTAGATTTTTACACCCAATAAGTTTCCCTTTTAAATATGTACAAAGAAAAATGGATTATCTTCTTTAGTACCAATTAAAAAAATTTAAATGAAACTCGAACTTCGAAAAATTTGTTTTTTTAATTTACAAATGAAACAATTATGCAGGAAAGTTTTAAATCGTTGATTTTTTTTCTGCAAAAATTGAACCAAAACAAAACATACAGAAAAATCTAAAAAGGACAATTTTTCAATTTTGGTACGTACCTGGAAATCTGTTCAAGTAGCTAAAAAGAGTCTCACAAGACTATCATCTTGAACACCACCTGAAAGCAAAGTTCAATAAGGACATGCAAAAAAAATAAAATTAAATTAATGTTACCGAGTTTAACTTCTATACTTGGAACTTTGACAATAAGAAATGCATAACCAAAAATTGTCAGTTAAGAAAATTCTAAAATTTATAATTGCTGAGTGACACCAGTGAATCTTAGGCTTTTCAAAAATTTATTACCAATTCATGACACCAAACAATTTTAGCAAAACTCATTAAAAAGTTCTTTTCAGAATACTTTTTAAACCTAGAATATTATATTAGCAAATCTTTTGGCTGTTATTGGCATACCAACAAAACAAAGTGAGACAGTTTTCTATTATCTCTGAAAAATTTTCTGATTTAGAAAAAGAATTATGGATGTTTTTTTTTTCACTTGAGAAATTAATCTTTGCTTTTATTTCATTAGCATTTCCGCTATATAAATCTAGTAACTATCAAAGAAATGTTTGACCTTTACTAACTAGGAAAAAAAAAGAAAAAAAAGGACATCCTAAAAAAGTTCCAGCATGCCTTAGACAGAAGCCCAGAATACTGACAACCATTACACACATTGTACAAGAAGAGAAAGCAACAAGACTAAATCTTTTGCTTCCAAGATGTATTTAAAAAAAAAAAAAAAAAAATTAAAAATATAGTTCAATAAATAAAAACCTGGTTCAATGCCAGAAAAAGGAATTAATACAAAATATAATAAAATAGAGAAATTTATTTTTCTAAGACTTAAATGAGAACATTTCAATTCATGATGAGAGGGAAGGGTGAGTTGAAGTAAAAAAAAGAAAAAAAAGAAAAAAAAAGAAAAAACAAACCAAAAAAAAAAAAAAAAAAAAAAAAAAAACAACTTTCATTCCTTTTTCTCAATATATTATTTAACACAATATCACCAAACCACTGATGTAAACAGATCAGTGGACTGTTCCATTCTTTTTAAGAGGGGGGGAAACGTTGAGGGGGTGTAAGCATGGAGATTTGAAAAGAGGTCAAGATATTAGTGGTTGAGTCAAAGAAAAAGACATGAAAAAAAAAAAATAAATAAATAAATAAAATAAAAGAAACATCTTCAGTTTGCAGCAGAGTTTCCAAATAACCGGCAGCGCTTTGTCAGATTCACACTAGGGAAGGAAGAAGAGGAGGGGCTCAAGGTATTCAAAGGTTAATAAAGAGAATGCTTTGGGCAGTTAACAGTTCAATAAATAATTATTTTATGACAACTTTTAAATTCATATACATTAAGTTGGTCAATAGTAGAATTTGAACCTCAGATCAGAAGTGCTTCTCAGTCTTGCATGTAAGCCGACATCACTTCTCCAGAGACCAACAACAACAACAACAAAAACAATGCACACCACTACTTCATGTTTGGCATAAAGTTGTCAAAAGTAATTATGTAATAGTTCAACAAAGACATTTTATATAGTGACAGGGATTTGACAGTTAAAAAAAAAAAAAAAAAAAAAAGGTCAGGGTTCAATATATCAAGAAAGTTGTTACTAAAAGAAAGGAAATTTAAGGGATGTGTTGTGATAATGCTAAAAATAAATAAGTAGAAGTACCCGCACATGACAGAATCAATTTTATGAAAAATTAACATTTCAAGTGTTTGTACATTTAAGGTCCCCTCCCATCCATTCAGAGCTATTCCTAACCATTCTTTATTTGAACTAGACTAATTGTAGAAGAGAGAGAAAGAGAAAAAAAAAGTTTTAGAAACAGAAAGTTGTCCCACTTCAGAGGAGCAGTCCATTTCCTATTAGAGGTGGGAGGGGGAACCTGCAACAATTTGTGTTCAGTGCACCAAAAGAAAAAAAAAAGTTAATTTTTGCAACAGTTCTTAATTTTTATAAAAGAAAGACTCCTAAAGAGATAAAAATTGAATTCAAATTTCAAGACATTTGATCATTTTTAAAATGATCAATTTCAAACATTTTCTTATCCTAAAGAAAATCTAAAAAGCTCTAACAAGTGGACAGGGGCAAATATTTTCTAAAAATGATCACTGAAAATAAATAAATGTTTACAAACAAGGCACATAATCCTTAATCCTTGATAGAAAAAGAGAAATGTTAAAAAGGTGTTGTTGGCCTGACATTATCTAGAATGGAGAGTTGGTAGCAAACAATTTAGACAAGTTAAAAAATCTCAACATGTTTCAAAAGACACAATTTTAGCATTCTACATAGTTCACTGGAAAATAACTCCAAGCTTAATGCTAAGGCTGACCACACATCACATAACTTTTCTTTTTTAGAATGAAGAAAAAAAATATGTCCACCCAATCTTTTAGATGAATCAAATGGAGTTTCAAATGCTAATAAGAATAAATAAGATAAATAAACAGAAATTACATTTGATAAATCTGTAGTTTTGAGTACTTTCAACATTTCTTTTAGCAAGGTAAAAGAGAGAGAGAGAAAGAGAAAAAGCTCTTAGAAGTCAATTCCCTGCAAGAGACCACATTGCAGCAGTGTAACCTTATCACAAGGTTAAAGTCATAAGATTTTGACTTTTGGAAACTAAGTTCTCTCCCTCTTTCTTTGATTCATAGTAATGAGCAACATCAACCAAGCACCGAAGATAGCTCAAACCTCTAGGTTATCAAGTTCTTCATTCAAGTTGCAATCTCTGGTATTCAGTTGGGAAAATAATGGCTAAATTAAAGTCTTTAGAGTTTGTAATAGAAAAAAACCAAACCTTTCTTTGGTAATCATCTCTTTCCACAAAGAGTAAAGAATTTTGTGCCTTGGATAAAATAAAGAGGGCAGAGGAGATGAGTATCAGTTCCAGACAAAGACATTTTATGCCATGAGGGCATAGCAGATTTTACATGCATAAAAAATAGAGGACTGCTGGTAGATTTCAGATATCATTGCTTTGTTTTAGAATCAAAACCAATAGATGTTAAGACAAGAGCAGGTTCACCTTTATCCCAATGCTGTAGTAGAGATAAGGGATGAAAGTTAAAAAAAAAAAAAAAAAAAAAAAAAAAAGAGAGGCAACTCTGCTCCTAGGCACAAAATTTAGCAGTTGGTACAAGTGCCCACATTTACTGTAATAAACACCAGGAAATTCGGTGGATAGTGACGATTTTGCCATGACGAATACAATTTGAAATAATTGCTTCATGGTTAGATGATTGCTTTGAGGCTTAGGAAATTTGCCAGAAGAAGAAAAAAAATGTCCTGGAACCTTTCCCAAGATGTCAACTGAAGTAGTTGCAAAAAATATTTTCAGCCTGTTGGAACTGAACAGAAAATAATACAGTTATGAAGACTGAAATAATAAAGACAGGAATGAAGTTAAAAAAAAAAAAGAGGGAAGGGTATGTAACCAGTGAAGAAACAAAAAATTCTCTGGAATTGAGTGAGTTTGTTTTTTCTGAACAGTGTCAGTCATGCACTGACCAAGGCAAGAACAGCTCCCATTGACACCTGTTCACATCTATCAGTGATCCAATCAGAAAGTAGCACCTGTGGTGGTAGTGGTGGGAATAAGAGATCAAGATGAAACTTGTTAAAGGGCTTATTTCAAGCATTCCATGAGGAATTGAAAATTCACATTTTTTGATTCAATATTTCTTTTTCAATACACATCCTGTTCTAAGTATTGTCTTCCTTTCTCACCAACTCTCAACAGTCCCCTTAGCCTATAAAAACTAGGGAATTGATGAGTGAATGAGAGTAGGTTAGAAAGTTTCAGTGAACCTCAGTGCACACTGCAATCAATAAGTATTATTATACAAATTAACTGAAAGTCTTCTGATTAAAGTTTGAAAGATTTCATTAAATAGAGGTATGTGTAAAATGTTGCCAGTCAATTGGTGGTCTGGGTTTGGAGGGAGCAAGTTATCTTTTTTATTTTTTTAAAAATGGCAAAAATCTTCTAGGAATATTAAATATGACGGTCAGTGCAGAGAGAGAGAGAGAGAGAGAGAGAGAGAGAGCTGAAGAGAAAGATGAATCTATACATAAAAGCTATGACTCTCTGTCCAATTTGACACATCAAATTAGAATGAACCAGATTAATTTTTCTGCCTGGGTATCAGGAAATGGCAGTGACTCAAAACTTATAACAGCAAGAAAGAGAAAAAAAGGTTCAAAGGGTGCCCCTGGATTTCCTAATAATAAAATAAAGTTTCTGATATCTTGACATACCAGGCATGAGATATGACCATGTAGTATAAGGACCCTCCTACAAAAAAATAATTAATCTTTCTATATATATATATATATATATATATATATATATATATATAAAAACTTACCTCTTAGCATCACTAAGGATTACCAAGGTTTCTAAAATAATTTGAGCCCAATTAAAGGTAAAAATTCATTGTTAAATTTTCCTCTGCTATAGGAACATTGTAATATCAGTTTCTGCTTGAAGAGTTCAGTCAATTTACAAGAGTAACAATTTATAAGAACCAAAGACATTTCTATTTTGTAGTGGTTTTCCATTTTAACAGAAATTGGTACTAAAAATAACAAATATCACCAAGAATTCAAGTGCAGTTATAGCAAGACTTTCAAGATCTGCCTTAATACCAAAATTTTCATTCAAAACTGACCAGCCAATAATGAACAATCACATCTGTTCAACTATAGAACAATAAATGACTATGAAATAATTGGAGGCGGGGAGAGGGAAGAAGGAAATGACCACCCCCTTAAAAAAAAAAAAAAAAAAAAAAAGTTTTTCCCTACATAACAAATAATTCAATACAAATGTGAATTTGTAAACTGAAATAGCATCAATAACATTAGAAAAATCTACATAATTGTAATAGTAAACAGCTGCAGTGACTGAAGAAATTTGATGACGATTAAAATTTAGAAAAAAATAAATGAAATAAAAAGTGTGGCTCTAGGAGTGATAAAATCTTATATGCAAACTTTATAGCAAAGTTATATGATAATTAGATGAAATATGATAAGTAGATTTTATGGACAGCTTTGAATTGCCTCTAAGGTAAGATAAAATTATTTCAATACTGATTAAGATTTGTTCCATAGGGGATAGATAAAAGCCATTTAAGCTTTTAGTAATGATAAGTAACAAAAAACTTAATGTAAACAGCTTTTACATATTTTTTTTTTTTTTAAAGGGAGAAAGAAAAGAACATTTTTTTTACCACAAACTTAACCATTCCCTTTCTGGACCAATTAAGAACCCCCTTAAAAATAACTAGTCAGCATATAAATTTCTTTTCAACCAATCTTTTTCTAGAAACAATAGTGTTTTAATGCTTTTTCATATTTTTACAAAAAAAAAAAACAAACTTAATTTCACTAAGTTGTTAGTGATTTTTAAAGAGGCGCAGAAAATCTAAAGAGGAAAAGGCTTTTACACAAATCAAAATTGTGAAACTAATCATAATCAACCTTTTTGCAACAGAAAGTTAATTATAAAAATTCCAAAAGTCATGGACGGTGTTTTTATTTTGTCAGTTTTGAATTATTGTGGGTCGATAAGTTTTGATGTATTGCAAAAATGTACTTAACATGGGGTTATGAAAATAATCTTTCTTTAGAGAATCTACATTTGGCCATTTGCTGATCAGTTGGACCCTCCACACACACACACACACACACACATATATATATATATATATACACACACACAATTGAAGTTTTTGGACACAACCAATTTCTAGCCACCTTTCTGTCTTAAAATTTAAGAGAAATAAGGTGGACATTCTTTAACAGAAACATACATCTAACATAAAAGGTTGGAACCAGTTTTATTTTTGTTTAACTTGACTGTACTATAGAAAAATACACAACTATAAATCTTAAAACTATACTAGACTTAGACTTACTGTAAAAATAATTCAAGAAAAATTGATTTTTTAACAAATAAATTTTTCTTGAAATAATGTTTTACTCATGGACAGAAAGTAAAAAAAAATATAAATATAGACTTTATCAGTCTTTATTCAAACAAGCTAAGATTTTCTGGTTGCTATTTTGAATATTGACAATTTTTAATTGGTATATAATACAGAATTATAGAGGGTGTTTTTTGTTTTTTTAAAGGGGGGGGTGTGTCAAAATTGTATTTTTAATCAAAAAACAAGTATGGCTAATAGTCAAATCATGCTAAAAAGCACCAGTTCCTGTTATATCACTAAATACTCTAAGTAACTTGAAGCCTGTGTACCGGACTAAGCAAAGCTTAGCAAATTCTTAAAAAACAGATATATGTACCCGATATATTATTGCAAGAAAGAGGATCCAATTTTAAATCATGAGAGAGAGAGATAGATAGAGAGAGAGAGAGAGAGAGAGAGAGAGAGAGAAAAAATACTATTAATGAGCTTGCCATTCACTCATTTTTATAAGGGAAATTAAAATGAAATAAAAATTAGAATGTTTTATCACACAAAAATAAGGTTTATACAAATCATTATTAAAGTAGGAGACAGACAAAAAAGGGGACTGCTTGAAAAGCAGGTGTGCACTGGGTTTTGGAACTTGGCAAGGAGACAGTAGGTTTCTGACAGATAAACCAAATCAACAGACAACTGAAAGATGCAGTGGTGGCTAGATAACTAACAACAGACCTATCCCCAGTTGAGACTAGGAGATGGGAATAGGCCAGGTTGGCAACATCTACTACACAACAGTTTAGAGATGACCAAATGGCAGAGCAATTTTGCTTTCTATAAAGGGGGGAATAAAGTTTTAAGATGGCTGACTGTGGTTAGCAGCCAGTAAGAGGTTATGGTTATCAGGTCTGAGTTTAGACTGAAGGTCTGACCAACTTTGGGGGGGAAAAAAAAAAAGATAGTAATAACAAAAAAAAAAAAAAAAAAAAAAAAAAAAAAAAAAAGTCAGGTCAGGTAAAATGTGGTGTGGTGGTAATTGTGATGTCATCTTTGGTTATGCCCAATTAATACTGGAAGTCCAATTTGGAGGAGGAGGAGGGGTTTGTGGCATTCCAGCCAGATAGAGTAGGAGTTAATTTGTAACAGAAGTCTTTTTTGTGTGTGTGTGTGTGTGTGTGTGTGTGTGTGTGTGTGTGTGTGTGTGTGTGTGTGTATATATGTGTGACAGAAGTAGCCAGAGCCACATTCTTTATACAGAAATGTTTTAAAGTTATTTTCTAGCACAGTACCTGGCGACTGCTCAGCTGACTTGATTGCTAGTTAATGAGTTTTGTTTTTTTTCTTTTCTCCTTAGTCCAACAGATTTTGTTTCCACTTTTTTTTCAATATTGGGGCAGTAGTGAAATGCAATGCACCTCTTTAAGGTTGTTTTGTTTGATGCCAGCAGTGGTGACATGAGGATGGCAGCAGTGGCAAATACCCAAGTGAGGCAACAACATCCTTTACAGCTGATGATGTACAGATTGTCAGGAAAGAGCGACCAGTATCATCAACTTTTGGATAAAGAGGATTTTAAGAATCATTAAGAATCCAATTGGTGCACAAACCTGCCAGAATCCAAGAGTTACTTTTGGCCTCTTATTGCTTCCTTTCCTTTAGTCCTTTTTGTCTTTAAAAAAAGAATGGATCTTGAGAAATAAATTAAGTTTCTTAGATTTTATAATTTTTTTCTTTAAATATGTTCAATCTTTTTTCTTTTTCCAATTTGTAAAGAAAAAAATGAAAGACTTAGGGTCTAATTTTGTTTATTTCCATGAATATTGTCTTTACTTGGTTCAGCTGGTTTTTCTTCGAACTTTGTATGCAGAAATTAATAGAGTAATCTGAAAAGAAAAAAAGTTATCATTAGAAAAGGGTAACACGAACATAATTATAAGTTAAAGTCAGTACTTCATTAATTTTGTTATATAACATACGACATGGATTTTCAGTTCGTTCCTAGTGACCCCATGTGCTTTGACAAGCTGTCACGTTGTGATTAGTAAACAGGGGGAGGGCAGTGCGTTGGGGCAGGCTGATCGAGCAGGTGTGTAACCAGAAAGAGACCACATGATATGAGAACCACGCGGTTAGATTTAGACAGTCCAGTCAGAATCGAGTCAAGCCAGGGATAGGCAGCTGATCAGGTGTCTCGGACGTCTGACGATACAGCTTGTAAGGGGGTGCAAGCGTTGGAACACCCTGGCTCCAGGAAGAAGATACGGGACAAGAAGAAGTCCCCTCTCTAAGTATATGTGTCTATCTTTCAAACTAACAAACTGTGTGCCCCTATGGAGAATAAAATGAGAGGTATCTTTATAAAAGAAGTGCGTTTCATTCATTCATTGAATTTCGTAAATCATGTTTGATACTATACAACAATTTGCACTTAACTAGTAAACTTATTTCAAGACTTGAAGACATTTTATTAGGGCATTGTGAAAAGTTCATATGATGACATCTGATGATTTTTTTTTTTTTTTTGACCAATTAGATATAAACACTGCAACACCAATGGAAGAAGTGTGTGGACCACAGGGGAGACTAGATTGAAAAATACACTTCTTTGGTCACATTTCATGAGAGCATCTTGGTCAGCCTATGAACTTTCTAGTTGACTGTCATACCAGCTCATTGGCCTAGTGGGTAGAGTGTTCACCAATGGTCTGGCAGACATGGGTTCAATCCCAGGTCACATCATACCAAAGACTTTAAAAATGGTACTTGATACCTCCTTGCTTAACACCCAGCAATATAAGGTAAAGTGAAGCAAACCAGGGAAAGGAGTAGTGCCCTCCCCTACACCTCAGTGTAGTAGCTATTGAAAAGGGAGCCTTCTGGTCACCCTTGACAAAGGTTGCCAACTTTACTTATATTGAAATAGTCATTAAATGAGCTTTTAATAAATTTCTATTTCGAAAATTAATGAAAACATGTATGTATTGCTATGAGAATAAAGTGCAATGCTGAAGATTCCCAACATACAAATTAAGTCAAACTTTATATATGCTTTAATCTATCCATGTACACCTCATACAAGTATACACAAAAATAAAATTTTTCACTTACCTTTGCATCTGGCTTGGTTTCAATTAGCAGTGTGTTATCACCATGCTTGAGATTCCTGAATGATGTCACAAATTTTGATGGCTGTGAGGTAACAAAAAATAAGGTTTGATATGTGAACAATTATTTTCTCCTATATGTGGCAATTGTTCAAAATGAGTTATAAATACATTTTTTGCTTCTTTTGTACCTGCTTTTAGATTTGTTACATGCAATCACAGCTTTTATCACTTTCCCATATTAACAACACCCAAAATATTCGACTGGTTATTATAATATCTGTACTGACAGTATGGGTAAGTCATAGCTAAAACCTAATACTTTATATATTCCCTGAAAAATGTTGACTAATTCCTGTTTGTTATTCTATATTCTTCTTATTAACGCAGATAGCCATAGTAAAAGAAAATTCTGTATTTTATTATTTACATATTTTCTCAATGCCAAACTTTAAATAAATATCAAATCTAAAAAAATTACATTTTCCCCTGCCAAGATATCTAATAAAAAGTTTTTCTATTTCATGCACTGAAAATCTTTATTGAAAGAAAATGTACATTAAATAGCAAAGATTAATACTTACCAATGAAACTTGTTTCTCTGGTCCTCCATTTAGGTAGACATTAGTAACAACAGACTCTCCTTTTAATCGACATCCAATATGAAGTGCCCCAATGTCATTGACATGAACAAGAAAAAGCAGGTAGCCCTCATCTAATAATAGGGGGGAAAAAAAAAAAAATTTAATATCAAAATCCAATAGTTATTTAAATCAAGTATTCACTAAAAATAAATTTTATCTACAATCATTTTACTTCTTTGATATCAGAAGCTTTCAAAATTAGAATTGTGTACTGATTGCTTATATTATTTCAGAAATATAGAAAAAAAAAAAAACTTTCACATGTACCCTTAATTTATTAAATGAAGCTTAGTTTCTGCTGACCCACATAGATCAAAAAGTTTGTTCATAATTAATAAAATTTATATGGTATAAATTTTTAAATCTTTATATTCTTCCAAACTATTTAATCCCAAAGCTTAAAAACAGCAAGACATGAATACTCACAGCGTTCACATTCTTGGTGAAAGTGTCTAAAACAGATTTTGATTTTTCGGCCTTTTGAAAGTGCCATACTCTGAGTAGTAAAAACTTCCTTCACAAGTTCATGTTCTCCTTTCATCCAAACATTTATACAGTCTTTCATTTGGGTCATAAACCTGATAAAAAAAAAAAAAAAAATATGTATATAAAGTTTTTAAAAACAATTTACAATTCAAAATATCAATGTACATAACAATGACATTTAAATCTAATATTGAAAATTTTATAATCACTTTCTGCATACACATTTTTCACAAATATGATGCACATGTTTACTAGTTAAATATATATTTTTTTTTTTAGAAACTAGCTAAAATCTTATAACCCTAATTTGCTGCCTTTAATAAAAAAAATCTAATATTAAAAAGTATCATATCAAAAACCAGATTTGTGTATACTAACACATTTTTACTAAAATATTCAGAAGACAAAAAAGATAAATAAATTTACAGAAACTTACTTTTCATGATACATGGTCAAAATTGTTTGCATGCCCTGGAGACTACGATTGCCATGGACCAAATCCAAAACATTCAAGTTGTCTCTGTTCTGGAACCCCATATTAGCACCATGGTCTAGCAGCAGTTTCACTATTTGTGGGTTACCACTGTAAATGGACTGAAAAATAGAAAATGGTAAATAAACATGCTACAAATTAAAAATATTAGATTATGGCAAAATTTTAGTATTAGGAAGTTTTATATATTTACAATTTAAAAACAAATCAACAAATCTTGAAAGTAGAGGAATTGATAATATAGCTTTTAAGTATTTTTAGACAAAAACAAATTCATATACGTAATCTATCACTTTTTTCATAGTTAAGTCATCCATTAATATGCATTATGATAGTAAAAATGAATTATGGAAAACAAATTTATAAAATTCAACAAAAATGTTCAGAAATATTAAAGCTGAAATAGAATTAAATTTGCAAACATACTTTTATCAAAGCGGTTTCTTTATTTGCTGAATATTTTTCAAGGTTTGCTCCTAATTTAACAAGTACTTCCACTGCTGCAACCTCCCCCTAGAATGAAAAAGACATTGTAATCACAAAACACAGAAAAACCTTCATTAAAGAACAAAAACTTACAAATAGGTAGAGTCAATATGGTAGTATTGCCAAAGCTCAAAACCAAAATCTTTTCAAGTACTGATCCATATTCAATGTATTTCTACATCTAAGAAAGCTTATGCAATTTAATACTGAAGATTATATAAGATAAATGTTTGAAGAAATATCTAATCTTTAGTAGTTGTAATCAAATAAAATTTAATTTCTGGTATTTAATAGAAATTAAAATTTTATGGTACAATTTCTGTATGTAATGTACTATATTTACTTATTCAATAAAAATGAAATTAATTTCAATAGCATTTTCATGATAACGTTTCAGTAACATTTTTTCTTATTTCTATTTCAACCAGGAAACAGTTTAGGAGAGCCAACCAACAACATATTGCATAATGAATAAAATCAAATTAAGCATTCGATTGATGAATAGTTGATTTATTTTCTGCAAAATATTGAAAGTCCATACCAAAGAAAATAATCCTTAACATGCCAAGTCTTGCGATGAAGATAAATTTTAGTACAATTCTTCCCCTTCCATTAGTACAGTAAGAAGCAATTATACTTTTTCACTGTGCTAATGAAGCCTTTCATTGAAAAAAAAAAAAAAAAAAAAAAATGTAAGGGAAATATGTAAATGCTAGTGTATGCTTTTTAAAAAGCCAATAAATCAGAGTAAAATTTAAAAGTATGGAAGAGAACATATTTCAAATTTGAGAAAATGCGGGAGTAATTTGGTATTTTAATAAACCAACCAACATCAGAAATACATTGCCAAGCATTTATAAAAATTTCAATAAAATTTGTTAAAAAGGAGTCAAGATTAAGTATTTTCTGGATGGTTGTAAATTTATATTTTTATCCTTCATTTTAGGTAAGTTTTGAAAGCAAAACCTGAATGGCACAATCTGTCAGTATGTTTGCCAATCTGAAGAGCCCAGATTAGGGAATGTTCTTTCATGTAGCCTGCTTCAGTTCTTGGACAGTGAAATACTGCTTGATTGTCAGCACCACTTGCTCTCATTCCTTAATACTTTTCTATGGGATTGAGGGAGACAAAGTAAACCTCTTTATTACCAATAAAAAAATGACCACATCTTTTTAGAATTACAACTCATATTTTCTTGCAAAAAACTAACTTTTTCCTTTCTTCTTTCTTAGTAGCAGAAAGACTCTTTATTTCATCAACAATAACTAGGCAGTATAGCTCACAGCTAGTAAAGCCACATAAACCATAAGCACTTTCCTTCTGTCCAGATTACATTCTGCCAAGATCAAGATGTTCATCTCTGTCCACTGGCATCCGAGTTCTTTGTGATAACAGTTACTGGCCAAGATAATAGTGAATGAAAAGTAATCTGATGTTTGCTGGACATCATTTATAGTTTGTACAATTTTCTAAACATCTTTTGGTGAATTGTAAGATGCTATAGAAAATCCATCTTGTCTGTTCAGAAACTTATTTTCTTGCCTCTGTCACGCACATCTGGATTCTTCAAAAAGTTTTAGATCACAATGTTAGACTGAAATTCTAAAATAAAAGGCAGCTTTGTAAGCATCTAAATAGATCATTGTGTACCATCATCAGGTTTTGCTCCAAATAAGAATGCCTTTTCCTCTGATGCAAACAAGAAACCTTTTAGAATTTTCTAAGAATCAGTAAAAAAGCTTTGAAGTTTCAGAATTCCTGAAAAGCATCAAATTCATACAAGTATTTTTATAGTTGCTACACAGAGAAATGAGCTTTAATAACATTTCAGTTTATCAGCACAGTTCACTTACATGAACACCATAATCTTCTGAGCACAAAACACCTAATTCAACAAGAAATCAGTCATTTTTTCAGTGTTTTTATAATTTTTGGATTGAGTGTAGCCAGAAAATTTACTTTGTTATACCTATTTAGTCATTATTCTGTGGAAACTTTCAAAAAAGAAATAAGTCCAAAACTGACTAGAAAATTTTTTAAATCCATACAAAATTCCAATGAGATTTTACCTGATATTTTAAATCATGTGATCACTGTATTTACAGAAATTTTAATAGATGATTACACACCTGGATTATTACTTATCTTTAGTGTGTGTGTGTGAGATTTTTAGTTCATTTTAAAATAATACATACCCTTGTGCAGGCCAACATCAGAGCAGTCTCTCCATTGCTCAGTGATTTGTCCAGTTGAGCACCAGCAAGTGCCAAGAGTAACGTTATGTCACTAAATCCTGCAATAGGAAAAACATAGTATGAGAAGTATTCTTAAATTAAAAAATTACTGGGAGATTTTAAAAAGCTTAATTCATTGTTTCAAAATATCTTAAAAATCAATTGCTAAAACCAACATTGTCTGTACACTTCTGGCATATATAAAAATATTTCCAGGACTTCCATTCTATTTAGGATTTATAAATTTATCAAACAAATATTGGTCATCTTGAAATTCAAACAATTCATAATTTTTGCTTTTCTCATGCAGTAATATTTTATAGCAATCTATATAAACATGTAAATTATCAATCATATTTCTATTTGAGAAACCAAAGTGTAATGCTTATTTGTAAAATACTAAAACTTGGATATAAAATTCTTTAAAGTACTTACCTCGCAATATTGATTGCATGATCAAAGTGTAGCCATCAACGTTTGGAGATTCCAGGTCATAATGTGATCTGTCGCCTCTGAGAGCAGATTTTAGCCTCTCATAATCACCTGCTAATACAGCTTGAACAAATTCATCTGAAAGAGGCAAAAAAATTCAAAACATTGGTAGCACTTGTAGAAATTAGGAAAGTCCCTATCAATTCAAGTTTATATAATTTAAAATATTAAATCAAAACCAGCACAATGTACAAAGCAATAATCTTTACTTACAAATATATATTAAAAAAACATGGCATTTGACAAAAATATTTTAACTAGCAAAGTACACAATTTTCATCGTACCCCATTTTTCTGATTACAAGTCAGAAAACTTGCAATTAATTTATAAACCAGCTTTGTAAATCATGTTTTTTCAATATCTTAGATCATTTCTTTCAAGATCAAACCAATTAGGTAAAAATTTACCAACATCAAATTTTGATACTTACCTTTACTGATTTGAATGACATTGTTAGATAACCTGGCTTTTTTGACTGAGGTAGGGGCTGAACTCTGAGGAGAAACAAAATGAAACTTAAGGAGAAAAGAGCAAAAAACTTAAAACTGGTAGTTTGTAAAGGAATCTTTTTCATTTATTAATCAAATCTTATAAGAAAAAATTATATCCAAAGAAACTGAAGTTATTTTTTCAACTAATTAAATGTATAGTTATATTTGGAAAATTATAACATTCAGATAAAAACATTTTAGGTTGTTTTTTTTTTTGCACTAAGAAACTGAAGAAAAAAAAAGAAAAAGAGTAATGAACAGTTACATAAAAGAATTCAAACCTAATTCCAATGATTGAGTATTTTCAAATAGATATTTAAACTGTCAGACTAATTTAGATATGGAAACAATACTAGAAAGGATTACAATCCAGATTTTAGTTAACACATTGACTGGATATATTCATTTTTAAACATTTATCTGGAAAAAAATTGCAAGGAAAAGTAAAATTATCACAAAGTTTTAATATAAAGAACTTATGTAAATCATTACAATGGAAAGAAAGAAAAAAGCAACCATTTTAATGACTCAAATGCTCATAGATAGTAAAAATATTTAAGCTAAACCTAATGTCATTTTTATAATTACTGAGATGACTTTCATAAGTATTTGTTTAGTTAAAACATAAAAAAGTTAATCTCATTTTTCCATTCATTACTAAAAAAAAAAAAAAAAAAAAAAAAAATTCCAATGAAGAACTCTGGTGACAAGATAACTTACCTCTATATTTCTTGATCGTTCAAGACGACTGTGGCAAGAGCAAAAATTGGCCAAATCTTCTGCAGTACTGTTATCAAAAAAATCTGAAAATAAAGAATTTCAAAAATAACCTTAAATCAAGATTAATTCAAATTGTTGGAATTTGGAAAAATAAAGATCTTGAAAACTATAGAAAAAGATATTCACTTTTCAAATTAGAAAGGAATAACTTGAGTTTATCTAGAAATAGAATCTGAATAATTGAAATAAAAAAAAATTGAAGCTTTACATTTTTTGACATTCTAAAATGTGTATACACTAATCAAACATTTCCTTTATGGATAAGCAAGAAAAAATAAGGCTGTAAAATGGATCAGAGAAATGATAAAATGAAGGAAAAAAAAGCAAACAGTCTGAAAAGCAATTCTTGGAATGAAGATTGAAAACTACAGAAAATGTTTTGATGATACTGACAAATAGTTTCATTAAATTTCTAAAATTGGTTATTGCATATTCAGTATACAATCCACTTCTCTTGTGAGATGAGGAAGTTATTTTATGTATTAATAAGGCCATTCTCATCTTTTTATAAGTTTTATTAAATAATCATAAGCATGTTTAAACATGAATAAATTTTCTGTTCAAAGACAGTCAACCAAATTATAAAAAAAAACAAAAAAAAAACAAAAAACTTTTAATCATTTGATACAGAGAAATAATTTAGAACACTGGTTTTTATTAAAATAGCTATCTTATTTTTTAAGTAATCTTTAGTTTAGCTTTTTATTTTTAATATTATCTTGGAAAAAAAAAACAAAAAAACTATTCCATGCTATAAATTATTAACAGCTCATAACAGGTAAATTAAGTTCAAAATGAAATAGAGTTATAAAAAGTTATCCAAAGTTACAATAACACTTGACAAGTTTTAGACTATGGTGTTACTTGAGCAAATGATGTAAGTGAAAAAGAGAAACAATTTATATAAAAGTACACCAAACTCAACTTAAGAATTAAGTGAACAGTATTAAACCAAAAACAGGATATTTGTATAAAATTTCAGATACTGAGTTGTCAGTTCTCAATAAATTGGACAATAAAAATACCAATGTACAATTAAATTCATTGATATAGGTATGCTATATTTTTTTATTGGACATGAGGAGAAAGAAGGGAGGGGGATTATTGACACTATATATATATATATATATATATATATATATATACACACACACAAAATTTCTATTGGTTAAAACTAAATTTATTATTAGTCAAAGTTTTAGGTGTGAAAAGTTACAACTTATAACCAGATATAATTATATAAACCAGATAAATTGATAATTATAGTATTAATTTCACAAGGTGCCAAATCCTTACACATTTACAATTGTCAGTTTAGATAATCAATATTTAGTTTTGTATAGACTTTAAAATAAAAGCTAATTTACCATCAAATTTTGTTTAAAGCTTCAAATTAAAGATTTTTCTTACTAGATAACACTAGCAAAGAGAGAATTTTATTTTAAATATAAAAATTGGTGAACAGTAACTTATTAATTTCATAAATTTTTTCTCTAAGTAACTTTCCATACAAGGTATTCAACATTTTCCAATGAAGTTTGAGACTTTGAATATTTTCAATATGCATCTTGCAATAAAATCACATTCAAAATTGAGCATTTATATCTAAGATGTTTTAACTTAAAATATTACCAAATCAAGCAAAATTAATGTATCAATGTTAGGTAAGCCATCTTAAAATTAATAAAATGTGTGTGTAGAACAATTACCATCCTGTTTTTAGAGCATTCCTCTTTAAGAATAAATTTGAAGATTTTCCATGCAATAGTGAACAAAACATTTTAAAGATACTGCACATTTATGAAGTAAATCTAAGGTATAAAGTTGCTAACAGCAATAGTAGAAATTACTTGTTTAACTCCTTGTTCTTTCCATATGAATTATTGGCACATTTTTTTTTTTCATTTAAAGCATGTGTTTTATTACAGTCTAAAAAGATTAAGCATTAGTTTAATGAATAAATAAAATCTACTTGCAAACGGAAGTTATTTTTGTATGTTTATAAAAAGACCCCCAAAAAAAAAAAAAAAAAAAAAAAAAAAAAAAAAAAAAAAAAAAAATCCATTGATATAAGTTTTCCTCAAATTCCCAATTTTCTTTACAGCTGAAAATTTCAAAATGCTTCTTAAAAAGACCTAAATTCTCTTGTAATGTATGCTTAGAAAATGTGCAAATTAGCTAATAACATTTTGAAAATTTTAGGTTAAGATACACAATTTACAGAAATATTGATATGCATTGGATACTAATTTTTATTTGAAAAAAATCCATGCGAGTGGAAGAGTGAAAAGTAAAAGAATCTACTAATTAATGTTATAATCAAAGACCATAGAATTTCATTTTTTGGTTCAAACTTGCTGTTTCAATAAAATTACATTATCCCTAACAGTTGTTATCATAAAAACAAAAAACACACTAACCACCAACTAAACACTCAAGTATTAAAACCAAGACAAAAACTAACAGAACATTTATCAGTTACAAACTGGTTAAATAACCTTACTCATGGTAGCAATGAACAAACTTATTCCCCCTGAAAGAAAGCCAGTATTGGAAAACAAATATATCAGCATCACACAGGCAGAATAGGCTTAGCGACATTTGTGCATTAGACAAATTTTGAATCCCTCATTTTTAAGCAACATGAACAATAATTTTGTGAAATCAAAAACTCAAAACAGAACTTGATTAAAATGAATTCTATAAATTAATGATTTTGTGACCATACATCATGAGTCAATCTGAATACATACAGTATTTCATACTTGTGAATATTGGAATTTTTTTTCAGATTGAAAATAAAAGGAAATCAAGCTTCTACAGTCAAATTTGTTTAATAAACAAAAATATGAAACTTTAAAAAGTTTGATTTTTCTTAAAGTTCACAGCATGTGAGCAGCATCTGATATTTTCTTCATCAAAATAATAAAAAAAAAATAAAAATAAAAAAATAATCACTGCAATCAATATGCATATATACATGTATAAATACAGAATATGCATTTTAGATTTATTTCCCAAAAATGTAAAAATCAAAGTACAGAGAAGTATGTTTTAACAAGAGAGTCAAGAAATCACTTTCATGAAGATAAACAAGTTTTTGCTCTTTGGACTTTGACATAATACAAGACACTCATTGTCTATTTCAGAAGAATTAAAAATAGATTTTTGGTTTTTAGAGACTTGATAAAACGCAAGATGAAATCTTACACTAACTGAAAAAGAATAACATTTTCTGAAGCAAAGATATATATATATATAGATATATATATATATATATATAAATGCTTGTATTTAGCCAGCAGATTCTCTTGTAGGCGATATTTTATGAAAAATGAGACAAGGATTTGGTGTTTAAAAAACCCAATCACTAAATCCTTGTCTGTAAATGCACAGACACAAAAATTTCATAAGTAAACCAACAAGACATAGGTTGGAATGATAATTATTTATATTAACAAAATGCAATATTTTTCATCATCATCTGATAAACAGGTTGGTGATGCTATTGTAGTATGTGGTCTACTACATTGTTTCCAGAGAATGGAATAAAAATTGTTTTAATGTGAACTCATTTTCAAAATTGTAAGGTGATAGCTAACTTATCTGAATGTAATATTTCAAAAGCATAGATTTTAAAACACTACATTCCCTACATATAGAGCGGAGGGAGGAGAGGATACCAAACCTCAAAAATATTTCTTTAAGAAAACTTAAAAACCACAATTATTATAAATATATCCACAGCAATAAATGCATCTAAATATGCATATTTACACACAACCATAGCCCTTTCACCTCCAGTGGGACACAAGCATCCCAGTTAAATTTCATTTGAACCTTATTTACCCAAAGCGTAATTTTGCATATCTGACTAAAGAAAAAAAAATAATGCAAAGTTAAAACACACACGTGCACACAACTGCATATACATTCATCTTTATTGTGAACTTCTGCAGGGATATAAATGTATAACAGGTGACAGTGATTTTGTAGTGGTAATAAGGAGGGAAAATAAAAGCTTTTCAAAGAAAGACATCAATGGTACTTACTTCTTACAATCTTATTCCTGATGGAATTCAATGGATTTTGAAGCTTCAATAGAGCACTTATTTCCCACCTAGAAGGAATTCCTAAAGAAGATTTAACATTGTTGCTATATGAACCAAATGACTGATCAGATAATGTATATCCGCTCATCTGATTCAAATGATTATTAGTCTGCTTTATTTCAGAATTTGTTTCTGGACAAGTTTCTGAGGTTGATGGACACTGTTTTATTTTTGTAGAATACCGACTGTCAACACCACTTTTATCTTCAGTGGGAGTCTTTAACTCTGTACCAATATCACACGGTAACACCATTTGGCAGCTAGATATCGCAGAGGTTTCCAAAGGCATTGTAAAGGATTCAGAATTGACATGGTCTTCTTCAAGTAAACATACACTTCCAGTGTCCTGTGGAGTCATTGAACGAGAAACTGACACCGTGGATGCAATCGATTCCAGACCAGGAGAATTGCTATCCATTTCAGTTTCAGTTTCTGTTCTTAGACTGGATACTCCACTGTCAACACTACTCTCACCCATTGCAAATATATTGCAAGTGGATTTCTCAGGTGGTAGTAAATTCATTGTTGACCGAATAGTCTTTTTAGGGGAAGTACGTATGTTTTGAAATTTAGTTTTCTTTCGTTTTGATGAATAACTTATAACAATGTTTCTGTTTGGCCTCAGCCGGGTCCTCCTTTTCTTGGCAAGAGAGTGAGTGGGATCCTTTAGGTTCTGAAGTCGTAATGCTGAGGATGGCGACGAAGATGGTGAGGATTTATTATCACAGTCACAATTCTGACTTGAAGTATCACCTGGAAAGAAAGAAAATATAGAGGTTTAAAAAGAAAAGGAAACAAATAATCAAAGATTAGTGGGGGTACAACTTCAAACATCAGTTTACTCAAGTGACAAATAACTTTTTAAAAAATATTACGTTTGAACCTTTTTTGAAAAGGGAGTCCTGAGTGGAATGTGGTGTTATGTGCTGACACCACAAAGAAATGTTCTGACCAAAGTTTTTTTCCTATAAATGTCCCAAAAAAAAAAATTGTTAAGAAATATGGTGACTATGGATTTAAAGTTATAGTAATTTTTAACAAATAAATGAAGTTATTCCTAGCATTTTACAATTAAATCTAAAGTATTTCCAACAATATCAAAAGTAATTTACTCATTTATCTTTATATAATTATTTTTACTTTTTCAGCTCACTAAAAGTAAAAGAAACAATACTTTTTTTTCATCAGTCTTCCATATTTTCTTTAAGAGATTTTGGAATTTTATTCGATTAAAGTTCACTTCCCTGGTTCCCCCCCACCACGAACTAGGTATTCAAAAACGCAAATACTCCTAAGATCAGAACAGTCTTGTGTAACAAGTCACAATCACATGCTACTTAGGACCTCCTCTCCAGACATGTACCTTATGTTCCTGACCACCCCACTTTTGTTTAAGTAAATGGTACATTTTAAAGATGTATAATTAAAAAAAAAAAAAAAAAAAGGGAGGGGCGGGGTTAAAACAAGCTTAATATACGGCCAGTGTTTATTACATAAATAGCAGTTTTAATTCAAAAGATCAGAAAAGGCATACTTTTTATTTCTTTATTTAAACACATATTTTCTACATAGGTAATTAGTTTTTACAATGGAAATATTAAAAAATAAATTCAAAAAGATATTGTGGAAGCATCCATCGCATCAGTTCGGCATTTTTAGCTTATACTTGCAGGTAAATAAAACCTAACCAAACACTAACCTCTTTTGCTGGCTTCAGTTTTTCATTATGCCTCATCATTGCTCAAACTCAAATTCACATAAAACGCAACATTTCTTATCCATATTTGTGAGCGCACTGTAACACGCCAGAGTGCAGATACTACACTGATCAGAGAGCAAATGTCGATCAATACGTAAATAATCACGTCATTTTTATTAAATTTGTCGATATCTACTTCTCAGGAAAATAGCGTCATACTTACACAATCAAAAAGTTTAAATGTTTTATTTTGATCAATCACACCCCTAACCACCACCTGTTCATGTCACACAACAATGACATACGTCTTAGGTATAATTATTCTATTTTCTGGTTGTATTTCCGATGCGGTGACTGTCTTTTTTAACCAAAGATTATGCGCCAGATGTGTGACGGTCTGTAAAATAACACTAAAAGTATAATTTTAATTTAAAGTAGGTTATGTGTGTCACGTGCATGAGTAAACGAGATATTGTTTTCGTATATAGACATTTATAGAGGATTCAGTTGACTAAAAAAGCCTCCTGTCTAGCTTCTTGTCAGCACATTTAAGGTAAATAATGTTAATTTTTTTTATAACTTTAAATTGAGAACAGTTAAAAAGTTAGCTTAATGTTTATAATAGCAATATTTGGGAAGCAATTTCCTAATCCAAGTACAATAGGAGGTTTAGACATCCCTCCCACAAAAAAGATAAAATTTTCATTAAATTAGCAATTCCCAACATTTTTGGTGCTTACCAATTTGTATCCATCCCTACCCAATTACCAACTTAAAAGAACCTTAAAAACATGTTAACGTCCATTTTGAAAAAAATCAATATGAAAAACAAACAAACCTTTAAATGCTTGAACAAAGAATCTATTTGAAACTATGATGGAAGATACAATCAAGATAATATAAATATAGAACGTCTTAGAATAAACTTCCTTATTCTTCAGAAAGAAGAAAACTATTTTGTATATAAATAGTTGATGAAATATCTTAAGCAAAACTTTCAACATTTTTTAAATTGTTCAAATATATACAGAAATTAGCAATCGCTTTATGAAATATTCTAAAATCCTCACTGCAAATACAGGTAACTGACGCGAGTTGGTAAAAAAAAAAAAAAAAAAAAGCCGGTTCTATTTATTATAGAGAAAATACATTTTTTCTTTCTGACATTAACCCTATTTCAAAATATTGTCTTGTTCTTTCCTCTTCCAGGCGACTTTATAACTATCCTTCCACAACTTTTCAATTGAGAACTCATGAATTATTATCATAAGTAAAACCTTCCGAAAGTGCAGTATCTGTTGAATACAGTGGACAAGTTAAGATTCCTATCCATTTAAAGCTGTAACTATTTTTTAAATAATAATTTCAGTTAGAAATTCAATAATAAACCTGGAAACTAGCATTATCCTGTAGGTTTTTCTATTAACCCATTCTGACTGTTTTTTGTCGATTACTGCCTTCAATTTGATGAAACTGGAAACAGTACTTGCTTGAATTAATCTTTTGAAGAAGCTTATTGTATATATACACACACATCATTTTCTTCGGATGGAAACTGGCTTTCGGCACGGTTGGCTGTGGTTCATTTCATTTTCCCCACGATTTCTGGGGTTCCAATGAATCCACGTTTTATCGTTCAAATATAAGTGGTTTCAAAACCGGAACATTTTTGTTAAGTAGCAAAGCGCACGTGAATATATAAGAAAAGTTTTGCCCCTTCCCCACTCACGTGGAAGCTACATATTAAATCGACTAAGAATACTTAATTTGAAGATGTTTCATTGTTGATTTTATATCCTTTAATGATAATTATTTCTCCCTAAATATCTTGGCAACTAACTAGTCTACCCGACCTTGAAAGCATCTTTCAGAGGGAAATCTCCACAAAAAAAAAAAAAAAAAAAAAAAAAAAAAAAAACTTTGCAAACCACTATTGACACATTCGATCATCCACACAACCTTCACCATAATCTGCACAAGTTTTCTTGTTGTAGAGACGCATTTATAGATATAAATCTTCTTCAAAATAAAAATGCAGGATATTCTTTTAAACATCATTTAACAAAAACACCCGAATTTGATAAGAAAATGTACGCTAATATGACAGCTGTCGAAATACGAAAAATAAAAAATGCCCCCCCCCCATGAAATTAAAATCAAATCATCTTAACACCCATTTACACGATAAAAACAGAACGAACTTCTAGGCTAAACCAAACCTAAAATTGAGCCACGTTCCCTAATTCTAGTCAAGTGAATTTTCTTTGTCTAAAAACTAAGGATAAATAAGTCTGTGTGTGTGTGTGTATTCCATTATATAATATTGAAAGATTAATATGAAAAACAGAAAGAGCAACTTACTGAGAGAGGTGATAATTTTAAATGCCATAATCTGGGGCCAGTCGGTAGTGTGAGTAGGTGGATGTCCATCATAGTTACCCGATAGTGACACTTGTAAACGTAAGGTTTGTGGAGGCATCAAAAATGTCGTCAGCAGTCGTTTTAGGAAGACGGCTAGAGCATTCGCCTCCTCTTCATCCCTTCCATCCGGCTTTCAGTTTTGTCGCATGTGTTAGCGATTTTCTTACCAGATAGCAGCCAGTCAGCCGACCTGATGATGGGTTCAATTTGTATGTGTGAGCGTGTAATACTACACATACAAATATTCACTTCTAGCAAGTAGGAGTCAGACTACTACTTCTATCACCACCATCACCACCAACAAGTGGCTGCAGCCATAATATTAATTGTACTATTACTACTACTAATAGTAGTAATAGTCATGGTAGTGGAGATAGCAGTAGTAATAATAAATAGCAAACGATCTAAGTCACACTGATCCTACACACTGTCTTTAAATAATAGTAGTAGTAGTAAGGTAACCGACTACTTAACTCTTAAGCAATGGACACGCACACACATAACATGCAGACAATTGTTACAACTTAAGAGACAAGCTTCTTTTTAGACCAAAAAAATAAGACTTGTCCAAACCGAGAGTAGTCGGAAACTGAAATTAGGCGAATAAGTAGTCATAGAAACGGATCCTTCTTCAGCTACTGACGACAGTTTGACTGTGACGTATTGTTGGACTAGCAGCAGCAGCAGCAACTAACTGCAGCCTGATAGTAGCAGTGAGGGGAGAGAGACTGTAGTTGAAAGTCTACCTAAACTTACCTACCTACATTCTTATCTAGCTTTCTATTTATCTACCCGGATGAAGGAACAGTGATTGGGAATGGGAGGAGTACTGAAAATATAAGGTACTCCCCCTTCAATACAAAGATTTATTTTATCACTACGGAAAGGATATAAAATAGCTTAGAAAATAGAAACTTTGAATTTCAGTAAATTTTCTGGATGTTTATTTCTTAAAAAACGAAAAACAAAACCTGGCTCCTCCTTCAATTGATGATAACTAACATAAAGAGTCTTTATAAATATGGTATAATATGTCAAACGACAGTGAAGGAAGATTACATGTAAAAACTAGAACAGGTCAGCCCAAAATGGAGTCTCTTCCATTTAAACAAAGAAAAATTAAGTACACAGGAGAAATGGAGAAAGGAATTTTACCAAGAGAGGTTTGTACCACCCTAGGTCTTTTTAAAACTTTTTTGGCTTGAGAATACAATACCGCCACACACACACACACTATAGGAAAAAAATTCAAATGGGAACTGCACTACTGTATGGGAAGCAAGGTTATGCTCCTTTCACATATATTAACGTAAACATTTGCATCCTGCACAACTATTGCTGTTACTACTACAGCTCCTAGTGAATAATAACGAATAGATGAAGAATTTACATAAAGTAAACCCCTCACCAAACAATAACTACTACAATGGCAGTGGTTGTACAAATACAGCAACTTCTACCACAATAGATGTTGGAGAGCACGTGGCGTGGGAGTGGTCCCGTGTGTGCGTTACAAAGTGATGACACTGAGAGCAAAACGTGGGCAAAAAGGAGATCGACACACACACACACACACTAGGTTAGAAGAGAGACGTGAGAAGGTGAAGGAGAGAATACGGTCAACTTTAAATTCGTCGACGTCAGTAGCCAAGAGAAAGGGATGAAAACTGGTGTAGGTGGTTTGGGCTTTTTCCGCTTGCCGCACCTACCCTTAAGATCCAGTCAAGTAAATCCCTATCCGTCTCTCTCAAACCTAGCAAAAACTAGAAAATTATTTTAAAATGGTGGAAAATGAAAGAAGTGAAAGAATGAGTAATATCTTTCCATTTTTTGACTTGAAGCATGTTGGGTACAGGAAAATAAAGAGAAAAATTATTAAAAAGGCCATCCATCCATCGCCTTATAAAAAAAGGGGTGGGTGGGAAGGTGTAAATCTTTATAGTTAACCTAGCTTTCTAATAAAAACATTTCATATACACATTTTTTAAAAATAATCAATAAACACCTTTTTACTCTACATTTTAAACCTAAAATCAAAATACAAATCAAAGAATGCCTTCATAAGAGAAATGGCTGTTAAATGAGGAGATAGAAAGACAAATCCAAATGACCTCTGACCTAACCTTCTTTGACATTTCCATCGTGTGCTTGTTGTTGCTGCTGCTGCTGCCTCCCAAGTGGGTTGTGTTCCTCCAGTGGTGACAGAATTGACCTGAGTCATGTTGGTAGGAAAACTTGCTGGTGACTAAGCCAGACATATTTGTAAGATAACTCTCCATGCAAGGAGTGGGTGGGCACTCTGGCAGCCAACTCGAGTAGTAACTACACAATCCTCAGTTGAAATGATGGCGGTAGCAGTGTCGATGGCGAGCGCATTTTACATTCAGTTCCGGGTTCTTTTCTTGCCTACGTCATTCAGCGGGATTTAACCAGGTTGATAAACGTTGACCACTGAATGTGTGTGTGTGTGTGTACTGATTAAGAAAACCACTAGTATCATGTATCCCATTTAAGCGAAGTCATGTCTTCCAATCTTTAAATGGTCGTCTGGGAACACTCATTGTCAAACAATTTTCCACAATTCTCAAAGTAAAACTAACACATGAACCCGTAAGGAAAAGGTGGGTGGGTGTTGGGTACTGATCCAAGTCTGCCAATTAAAAAACGCTCGCACAATTTGATCTCAAGCTAGCCACAAACCAAACCTTTTAAAAAAATCTAATACAGGTCTTTCAGCTTAATGCAGATTTAAAAAATTGTTTTGTTTGAAATTTTGGTGTAGTAATTATAGATATATTCATTTTTTTTTTTTTTTTTTTTTGGATATGCATTATCCCAATTTCTATATTTAAGGAGAGGATGAATCTTTTCATTCACAATCTATAGAATTTAAATTTTTCACCGCTTCCTTCGCCAAGATATTTCAGGTGATTTGTAAATATTGAATCCTATCGAGATTCATTCATATTCTTTTAGAAATATTTTCAAGAAATTAAATTGGGAAACAAACAAAACTACAGATTTTTTGTTGGGTGGACTAATATGTGAAAAGACTTAATGGCAAACAAAAGCTAAAAAGCAAAAATTCGCGGCTTACCTCAATTCAAATGACTTCCGCCAAGCTAGTCCAAAATACATGTTTAAAAAAAGAAATCTTTAATTCACTTTTTATCGTCTTAACTTTTTGTTAGCTATTTCTTTTTTTTTTTTGGTTCTGATGGGCACCAGATATTTCGAGAAAGTTTAATTTCCAAGATTACTGACGTTTAAACCTTTTAACATACTGTCTTGAAAATTGATACAAAACTTATTCCTACAAAACTGAAGTTGAAACTAAAACAAGTTGCAGCGCGCGCGTGCGTGTGTATATATATATATATAAGCAATTTTAAATTAGAATTTCTCTAGTAATTAAGTGTTTTTGTAAACAGTTTCCTAAATCCTGTTTTTAAAAGCCAGTTCGTAGAGATTTTCTGTTTATTTTTATTTATTTTTTGATTAAAAGTTTTTTTTTTTTTTAGCTGATTATATCCACAGCTGGAACTTTGTAACATGCAGACTTGTTTTGCTTGGAAAGCAGGGTGGGATATTACTAGATCAATAATTGGTTGATATTACTGACCTTACAGCAGAAGAGTGTAAAGCCGCAATCAGCTTTTAAAAAAAAGAAAAAAAGCCTCATTTGGTTATAAACTCAATTTTTGTTAAGTAGTACAACAATACTAGCAATATTTTTACAAATTGAGTATCAATCATAATCAATGACAAGCTCTGCAGTCGTCTTAGATTGAAGAACTTTTCAATAACAAAAGTAAAGTTGGCGGCCGTAGTCGAGGGCGACCTGAAGGCTCCCTTTTCGATAGCTACTATACCAAGGTGTAGGGGAGGATGCTACTCCTTTCCCTGGATGGCTCCATTTTACCTTCGATCCATACCTTATAATGCTGAGTGTTAAGCAAAGAGCAATCAAGTACCATTTGAGTCTTTGGTGTGACACGATCTGGGATTGAATCCAGGTCTCCCGGGCCATTGGCGAATACTCTAACCATCATGCCAAAACAATAATGGATTAAACATTTGATGAAATGTTAGTGAGAGAAATGTTTCATATACAATTACTGTTAATCAAATTAGGTTTATTGGGTATGGCATCAATTATATTTAGTTAGTATATTTACTTGTCAATAACAGATGTCATCTGATACTGAAGATATCAAATATACCCCAAATGTACAAATTAAGCACTAAAAATCATTTGCACCAGTTGGTTTAACTGCTTTGATGTGTACCTTTTCACATAAAATGAAAAACCCTGGAATATCGTGGAAAATAAGAAAAATATATTTTCATAGAAATGAGAAATGGATACTTTAAAACTAGAAATTATCAAGTGAACTGTACCACAGTTGGATCTTAATCCAAACCTAATTTTCTGTGTGTATATGTAAAATGGGATTGGAAGGAATCTTCTCCTGTAAGTGTTCCTTCCTAAGTAAGTGACCTAAATACTGCTCCTAATTAGACCAATTTGAAAGCAGCAATCAATAACAGAAAGAGAGCCGAGAATTAGTTAAGAGAAAGCATGTAATATTTCACAGGATAATTGTGGAGGTGGTCAGACAGAAATTATTAGTGTTTGGCTGGGAAGTTTTCACTCATCCAACATATTTGCAAATACTGCACCTTCAGATTATTATTTACTTTAGTCTTTATAGAAGAAAAAAAATAATTTAGTTGATTGGTTTTATGGCATGTCAACTCTTGTTGGGCTATTTAATGCAAAAGTCTTTTAAAGCAATTTATATTTGGTTTCATGTAATCATTCCTGAATAATCATCATTTGTTTGCACACAATTATACGGATTCAAGTATTCCTATCTAATGCTTATTTTCAAGATGTACTACCATACCAGGTCAGAATGTACATGAGAATAATAGCAACAAAGGGATACTTCACTCTTCAGATGCAGCTTAGTGCCATACCTAGTACCCACCCCACCTTTCGCAAGGGATACAATTAGCAGGAAAAAAACGAACAAACAAACAAAAAAAAACTTTGGAAAGCTACTTGAAATATGGCAGAAGATACAGGAAGATCACACATAAATAAATACATATGTGAGAGAGGGAGAGCTGCTGTGCAGGTTTAGGTTCTGCATAAAATTGTCACTAAAACAACCACTTCTTCCTGTAAAACAGTTTTCTAAGTACCTAGCTATATAAGTTGAGAAGGGTAACAATTTTTTCTAATTGGGTTATCTAATTTGCATAGTTAACTTTAAAAATTACTTATTGAAAGAAAAAGTAAAAAGTATAGTATCATAATCAACCTTGATTTTTTTTTTAAAGAGGTAAATGTTAGCAGTATTTGTCAGCCTCCCACTAGACAGGACTTGACACAAGGTCAATGACTCGAAGGTCTGATAAAAGTGTGGATTAGGGGAGGGGAAGGAAGATCCTGCTGGACTTTGCTGGTCATTGGCTCACTTAGTGCAATGTGAGCCTGATGAGCCTAGCTGGACATGGACCCAAACATGGGTCCAGGCACAGATGCCTGAACTGGACAATGAGGTCCAGTGCTATACTTGCTGATCAATGTTAGCCTTTGTTACAATTCTAAGAACCAACGAAAAAAATTAGCTAAATTTTTCTCAGATTTACCAAAGTTTATATTCAATATAGTTTTAAGTTTATGTGGTGTTATTAATTCACCAAGTTTTTAAAAAAATTTAAAATGATTAATCTTAGGATGCTATTTATAATTTAAATCCATGCAATTACTATGCATGTATTCTGTGAAATTTCCATGAATACAACTAGTACGTCAAATTTATTTTTAAAAGTTTACCTCACCAAAACTTATCTGATAACCCAATAATTCTAAAAACTAGTCATTACTTTATAATTTGTAACTAAAGACTAATCTTTTACTTCATAATTTGCAAGAGTTTGAGGCACCAAAAAATACAAGAGCTTTTGTATAGAGAAAAAAAAAAGTTATTTTAAAACATTCAATGAAACTGATCATCTACCATGAGTTATATATATATATATATATATATAAAGAAAAGTGCATTTTAACCCTGTTTGACATTTTTTTTTAATGCCAGGAAAGTTAAATATAATAAATTTTCTACCATCTGTCTAGCCTTAGTTTGGAAGAAAAACTCAGTCATTTGGCAATTATAAACTTATTTCAGAGCCATCACATAATGGAAAGGAAAAAAAAATTATAAAAATATTCAATAAATTCTAACCCTAAAAAAAAATTTTTTTTTAAATGAAAAAAAGAGAATATATAATACCAGGAATAAATGATAACACTTCAAAACTAACAATGAAAACCCATTGAGTAAAATTTTTATTAGGAACACATTAAAAATAGCTACTTTTGCACATAATATATTTGAAATAATTTAAAATCATAAGAAATTTAAAGACAAATTGCTAATAGATAATTAGAAAACAAATCAATTACTTTGTAATTGTAGAAATAAAGTTTGTCATGGGAGGAATGTGTAATTCTGCAAAAGTGGTCTACCAAGCAAATATTTTCTACCAAGAATAGTAAGAAAGGGAAGATTTATATTGGAATCTCAGCTGGAAATTGGAAACAGAGGTGCTACAATCATAGACACTTTTTTTTCCAACCCTTTGCTTAGAAACCAAACAGCTCTATTGAGGTGATTTTGGAGTTTGATAGAGGGGGCCTAACTCTATAAATTAAGTAAAGATTTATAAAGAAATCTACTCCTGGAAGGTCCAAAAGTAAATGTAACCTTTGATAGGAGGAAAAAAACAGATAAATTTACTAGCTGTTGAATAAATGTAATGAACTGATTTTCAAATGCTGACATAAAAATAAATTTAAACTTATAAAGGTCAATAGAAAAATTGATAGTGATAACAATCAGGAAATAAGCAGACCCAAAGGCTCAGTTTCCAATAACTACTACATGGAGGTGTAGGAGAGAGCAATACTCCTTTCCCTGGATTGCTCCATACCTTATAATGTTGAGTGTGAAGCAAGATGGCATCAAGTATTTTTTTTGGGGGGGGTATTACAACCTGGGATTGAACCCCAGTCTCCCAGATTATGCCAATACCAAAATTTATGGTATCAGTATTACTATTGGTATTGTTGGTGATATGATGACAGTAACAATAAATTAGCAATAATTGTAATAATAGTTTTATCATTTATAATCAATGACAATTTATTATAATGATAGAAATGATTTTAACGGTAATTAGAATGGTAGTATTTAGAATTAAAAAAATATATAAAAATATTAAGGCATTAAATAGAGACTAAATTTCAATCTTAAATAGAAATCAGATAAAATCCTAAAAAATTTAAAGTTCAATATTAGTAATAGTACTTATCACCATATTTTCCTTGATAAATAGAACTTTTCTTAAAATAGGTTAACTTATTGAAAAGATTTCAGTTGCTGAGGGTCCGGTGAATCTTGTTAAAATTATTTTTTTAAATACATAAGGATATATGACACCAAACATTGACACTACATCTGGTTGTGATACTAACTTCTAACCCACGTCTTGTTGCCCCCTCCCCAATTTTTTTAAAGAATAAGTAAGAATCCATTGAAAGAATATTTTTATGATTTTTTTCCCTCCATTATGCGATGGCTATCTGAAGAGGTTGGTTTCTTGTATGGAGTGGGCAGCTGAAATGAATTTATAATAGCCAAATAATAGTCTCTTGAGTTTTTTCTTCCAATTATATGAATTTGCTTTGTATTTATATATCTATCATCCCATATCAAGCACCCCTGGTAATTTATAAGAATCCTCATATATCAAATTCAAACATTCCCAACTCTTCATCTTTGGAGATGAGATATATATATATATATATATATATATATATATATATATATATATATATATATATATACATACATACACACACACATACAATTCATATGTTAAGTGTCAAGAAAAATGTTGCTGAAAGCAGTTCAACATCTTAGTTTGTCTGAAGACAACACCACCTGTGTTACATAGTCATTCTTAGCAATGACCAGAGAATGGTTGGAAGCATGGGATCCAGAGGAAAAGAAAAATAGAATTCTTATATTCCCTTAATCTCAATAAATGTTCCCTTGTAAAGAAATGAATAAGACATTTGTTATCCATCAAATTCAATAAAACTTATTTTCATGAAAAATTGCTGCCCATATTTATAGGCTGTTTTCCAGAGGAACAAAGGTTTACATATCAAAATAAACCTGAAGCTCTAATTCTCATATTAGTACATTGCATGATCACTGGAAAATCCAAAAGTGTCTATATAAATCTTGGAAAATAAAATCTGTAATAAAAAACAAAACATTTCTTTGCATGGATTATTACTCTAATTCACTTCTTATAGGATCTAATTCATATATTATAATAATTTGTAAGAGGATATTTCAATACTTTATAATGTCAGCAAGATTTTTAGAAAAATGCACAAAAACTGATTTATTTGATGTCCCACCATGTCAGAACATGGTACGAGGCCATTTTATGATGGGGGCTGTGCACAAATCAAAACTCACATGTGGAAAGTGCAGAAGTTCTAGACTTAGTTCGCATTCCCCTTTTGGGGTGCCTCAAGCAATAAAAAATGCACAAAAACTGATATGAATAGTTTAAATCTAAAGCTTTTAATGATTTAAGATTTTATAACTGTCATATTTTTAAATTCTATTTCTAGAAAGTATTAAGTATATCACCATTTGAGGGAATGGAATATGAAATCTATTTTTAAGGGCTGAAAAAGGGATGTGACCAAACTTCCAATAACCATAAAAAAATGCATAAAAGCATCTGGGTTTTAAGATTGCTTCTAGGTAAAGTTTTTTTTTTTCTTAGAAATAAAAGCTTTTCTATTTTTTTTCCCTGAAAATGAGAACAGTTAAGAGTAATGCTAAGGCTGTCCATACATACACTAAAATTTGGGATATATATAAATTAAAAAAAAAAAAAAAAAAAAAAAAAAAAAAAAAAAGGTATTTTCAGAGAAATTATCAAATAATGCAATTTTTATTACATCCATCAAATCACATACAATTTAAAAAGAAGCCTTGTTAAAATCTTGTTAAAAGTAACAAAAACAATGAATATAACTAATTTGTTTTAAATGATTTCTTTGTACATTCATACAAGTATTTTGTGGATTTTATTTAAATTACCATTTTACAACATGGATTGAGAAATAGTTTTAAAGTGTAAAAAGTAAAGAGCTTTACAGAAATTTATTATATCCCCATCCATAACATTTTAGGAGTAGAACTGATAGATTAGTAGGCAGACTGACACATTTGCATACAAAAATCTTCACCCTTTATAAATTGAAAAACTAAGAAAAAACATACATTAGATGACTAAGTGAATTTAATTGGTAAAAAACTGAAGCACATGTTATACATTCATGGAAACATTTAATATAGAAAAAAAACACGAATTTTGTATTTTTTTTGTTTGATTTATGTACTAAGAAAAAATACTTGGCAAAAAAGAAAAAGAAATGAAAATTAATGTGCTTGAAATGGAATTCTGTTTAAGTTTACCTATCTAATTATGTAATATTTAAAATGTCGGCAAAATTTTTTTCAAAAATATTACTGAAAAGAACTGTTGCATAAAACAGCTGCTAATAGCAGTAATAATAGCATAGCAAATTTGTAAACAGTACAAGTTCTACAACTACCACCCTCCCCCCCCAAAAAAAAAAACAAAAAAAAAACACAATGTCAAAGTTGCTCACTGAATATTACTAATTGATTGTTACTACAATCACTTATAAATCAACTTTAGTATCCTCGAAAGGAAATCAATTATTTGCCAAAAAGATTGTAGTAATTGAGGTTTGGAAATATTTTAAAAATGATTCAGAAAAGAACATCCCAAAAAGAAATTTAAGTGTATTTCCTCCAAGATTAAGAATTAACTAAAATAACTCAGATTGTATTCTATAAAATTGACGCCAAATCAAAAAGTGTATCAATTACTTGAGTAGTTGATATTACCTAAAGAATTAAAGTTTTCATCAACAGTGATGAAGGGTCTATCTTTTACATTCAAAAATGAATTATAAAAGCAAATTTTCTTGGATTATTAAGATATTTTAATTTTTCAAGGATTAAGGAGAAAAAAAAAATAGTTAAATTTACCTCAATATATCAATTTTTATAAAACTGTATTCCCACAAAAATTTACAACTTGTACATTTAAAAAATAAGATAAAGTTCTTGTTAAAAATTAAATTGAATCGAAATAAACAAGCATCCAGATAAACAGGATTAATCCATGTAATGATAATCGTCTAATCAGTAGTTGTGTAAATAAACAACTTAGGATACAATTACTCTGAACACAACAGCATCACTAGATATTCAAAATAAATAAATGTTAATTTAAGTTTATAAATTAAAACTATCTGAATAGCAGATAGAGCGTTAGAATCTCCAAATTCTGGAGAGTAATTTGTTTCACTGGTCCCACGTGCGTTATAGGATGTCTTAAAAATTCTTTTGATGTCAAGCAAACCGTCAATTTGTGAAAAACTGGATTAAAAGATCTACAATAAATATAAAAATTACAATGATCAATTCAGATTCACTTGTAATAGCTAAGTTATAATAGCCATTCTAAGTGTGTGTGTGTGTGTGTGTGTGTATGTATATATATATGCAAATTTCATTAAACATAATAGACATTTTATGCCTACATATTTTCTTTTGGATCCGTTCGAATTCCCGTATTACTTTTATCGTATTCGGGGGGGGGGAATTGATTTAGGTATTGTCCATAGTTGTATGTATCCCTAGTACTTTCTGCCAGACTTTGGGCCATCATCAGGGGAGAATCTGTTACAAAAGTGATGTAACTTTTGTTTTAGCAAATTACAACTGTGTAAGGACGTCTTTGCTGTTGGAGATTATGGCGCTTGCTTTTAAATGTAATTCTGTAAATAGTGCCAGTAGCTAAAGACATTTAAGTACATTTAAGTACTAGGGATACATACAACTATGGACAATACCTAAATCAATTCCCCCCGAATACGATAAAAGTAATACGGGAATTCGAACGGATCCAAAAGAAAATATGTAGGCATAAAATGTCTATTATGTTTAATGAAATTTGCATTAACGAAGAAATGCTGCCTAAATATATACACACACACACACACACACACACACACACACACACACACACACACACACACAGTAGAAAGAAAAGTAGGATGTGTGGATGCTTATATCCAAGAAGTAGTTTTTAGAATATTTGCCAATTCATGGAATTTTCTGACAGTTTTGTTCCTAATTTTCTAGCATAGTCTAATGGCCTTGACCAAGGTAAATAAAGCTACAGAGGTGGGCAACTTTTAAAGGGAGAGAAGAGAAAAGAAAAAAAAAAAAGAAAAGATAATTATTGCTAATATTTGCTGGCATTATTTTTAATATCTAACCTCTGTCCTATTTCCCCAATAACAAAACAATTAGAAAAAAGTTGATTGGTAATGTTTTATGGCATATCAACCTTTGTGGGTTATTTAATGCCAAATCCTACATATTAAATATATATATAATTTGTAAATTAATAGTAAGTAACACTTAAATGAGCCAGAGTTTCTTTGCATATAGCTAAATGGTTTCAAGTATTCCTATGTAAGATTAATAATTCTATTTAACATCAGTCATTTGTTTGCACACAGTTGAATGGTTTAAGTATAGAAAATAATTAGTCCTATTTGACCCATAGATGGGACCCTAACAGGTACTACCACTCTGGGGCAGAGTGCACCCGGAAGTGATGGCAATGAAGGGGTACTCCACAATCCCCAAAGCTCCAGAACTGGAGCTTTACCATCAGATGCCGTTTAGTGTCATATTCAGGATACTTGTTGAGGTGGGGTGGGAGTCTTACCCCCTCTGCAAAGAAGCAGTTGATATATTCTACAGCCCCATCTAACTTGGTGAAAAAGAAAAAAAGAAAATAGAGACAAGGAAAAAGTATGACTTGTCAGTATCATAAATATCATTATCATTGCTTAAGTTAGCAATAACAAAGAAAAAAACATCATGGTGTTCAAACATCAAGTATATTAAGCAAAAAAAATTTTTTCAATACCATACATTTAGGATATTCAAAGCATCCTTATTTATATCAATAAATCAGCCATAAAAATGATTTTTAAATAGTTATAATTCAAAGTTTAAAGTCAATGAAAAGTAAACATAATTAAAAAGAAAAAAATAAATTATACTTTTAAGAAATTTCTTTAATATACAGGTGTCCAGTGAGTAAACAATTTTAGTAAAATTTCAAATCAATTTTCATTAAAGCAATAACCAACAATAAAAATATCCAACTTTATAAATCGCCTTTATATCTGGAGAAACATTCTAAATCATTACAATAGTGACTATTTTGTTTCACTCTCCAGAAATGATATGACTTTATAAATAGAAATTAAAGTCTTTTACATTAATTTAGAATCATTGTTATAACTGATCAAAAATTGATTAAATGAAGCAAAAACAAAAAACTTTATTCTCTAAACATGAAATATGTTAAAACTCTGGAACCTTTTGGTTGGTTGGTTGTTTGGGTTTTATGGCATATCAACTTTTGTAGGTTATTTAATGCCAAATTTATTTTTATACATATAATCAGTTCTATTTCAAACAATTCAGTTTAGCATGAGTACAGTTTGTCAAAAACATTTCTATTTCAAGCTATTCAGTTTAGTCAAACAAAGCTTAATATAAGTATAGTTTTTGTCCACACACAGTTAAATGTCAAAACAGTTCTATTTCAAAAAATTCAGTTTTGCATAAGTACGCAATTTAGTTCTATTTGACCCATAGATAGTACCCTATCAGGTGTTACATTCTGGGACAGAGTTGATACGGGAGCGATGGCAATGCAGGGGTACTCGAAATTCTCCCAAACTCCAGCATTACTGGAACCTCACCATGTTTAGTGTCATCTCCTGGACACTTGTCATCTTATGCTCTGCAGAGGTACAGTGTATTCTACAGCCCCAGCTGACTGGGCAAGAGACCTTTTGGACTGACTTGTCATGCCAGTCAATTTATCAACTTAATTTTTTTTTGCTTTGTTTAATTTTTTTTTTACTAATTCACAATGTATTACAATTGTTGTTTAACATTTTATTCCCCTCTACTACACACACTGACCTGATCATTATCTATATCAGTTTCACAATTTATAAAGCATGCACTAAATGGAAAAAAGTAAACTCACAAACCACTTAAAAAATTTTGAAGCTTTTCTATCTATATCCTATGAGAAAAACCAGTGGGTCTATATCATGGAAAATTAAAATACGTATGCCAAAGTGGTGTTCTACCACCTAAGAACATTAATTCTCTAGTCAAAAAATTTCTATTCAATAATGAATATCAGAATGTACAAAACATTCACTCGTAGGGCTTATTTTTTATATCCTTTAACTAGTACAATAAATTTTAAAGTTAAAACATATCAAGAATCATTTACAAATTTTAATAAGGTTAAGCAGGTACAAATCAGTCAATCTACTTTACAAATAGGATATAATAAAAATAAAGGATGCAAAAATGTTTAATATTTAATAGAATAATAAATGCTTTTGTAGAAAAAAATCTTGTTCTCATACTTCAAGTAAAAATTTTAATTCTAATAATAATAAAAAGGTTTTAACAGGCTGGTAGTTTAACTCAATTTCATCTTGCACACATATCGACAATACAAAGCATAATTTTTTTTCACTTACCCTAGATTTCAAGATGATTATTTACATGTAGAATGAATAGTTAAACTCCTTTGTCTTAACTGGTTTATATATGAAAACTCAGAAAATTTTGTCCAATAAGCAAGAGAAATTTTTTTTATTTAGCATTTTAGGAAACAAATTAGCTAATAAATTCAAACTTAGTAAACATAGCAAAAATACTATTTATCTGCAATTCAAAGCAATAGAACTAAATGTATTATGCATTCTGAAAATTTGATACAAATATAAGATGCAATTAGAAACAAGTTTTGTACAATTTCTTTACTTTTTCCTAATCAAGTATAAAATATTGATACTAAAAATTTTAACACCCAAGTATCATTTAGATTTTTCCCCTAAAATTTTAAATATCTGCAAATAGCTATATTGAAAAAGACAATAAAAAAGTAAAATTGGATTCTATATGTATCCTTCTATATAAAGAATAAAAACTGCTTAATGAAGTGTAACTTTCGTTTAAATCATAACTTGTCGGAGAAACAAACAATTAAAAAAAAGATTTAACTATAAGTATTGAGCTTGGTTTTAGGTGCAAAAAGTAAGTACTTCCAAAGTAGTACTATTTCTAGCACTACATTAAATTAAACTACAAAAGTCAACAAACAGAATCATTATATATATATATATATATATATATATATATAATAAACACACACACTTTCCTGGAAGGTCTTTCAAAAACTTTAGTATTACAAATTAGGCTCTGAAAAGTATAAACTTAGTTTAAAAATGATTTTCAAACGGGTTGCTTCAATCTCAGCAACAAGTAATTTTAGTAGTTCAAATTTAAATTTATAACACTAAAGTAGTGAATAGAAATTGAAAGTTAAGTAAAATAAGTTATACACAATTGTAAATGGTAATTTCATAATTTAGAGCAAACTACCATTGAAATATAGAAAATAATTACATTATTTTGATTTTTGTAGAAAACTTGGCATAACAATATTCTGAGAAATATTGTAACATGAGAAAGTCAGCTGACTTAAAATTTATTACAAATTTATTGAAGTAGAAAATCTTTTTCTAGTTGTTTATGCTGATCATATTTTTAAAACCCATACAAATTTGATTGATTCCAGAATTTTAATTATTTTTCTGTTCACTACCTGCCCAACTATAAGCTCCTAGTTAAAAATAAATCAAATCAAAGGCTTGATATGCACAACAAAAATACATCAATAAAACTGGTTTCATTGGAAAACTTTAAATGATTGAAGTATAAAATATAAGTAGTAAAATTTTATTTTAAAATGTCTAAAATTTTTAAAAACCTGTTTTGTAGAAATGTATATCTTACTATGCAGGCCAAGTGTATTTTTAATCATAGCCCTCAATATAATTATCTGAAGGATTCATTTTTGTTCTGCTGACTTAGAAATTTCAAAGTTAAAATATTTAAGGTAAACTTTGATGCAAAAACTATATGAAGATCATGTTATATCCTAACAGTAACTACATTCTCATGAATGAATTAAAAAAATTAGTTAAAATCTAAAATGAACATTTTTTGCATACTTTGTTATGGAAAAAAATGGATTGCTATAAAGATTACTTACCTGACTTACAAGAACCAAAAAACAAGTTGATATCAAATATAAAAGAAAAGCATGTTTCTTAAAGGTCAGGAGAAAAAAGTGGGAGAAGGAAATATATACAAACAGGTGACCCATTTTACATTAACAATCAAATGCTTAAGAAATAAGAAAATCTGTAATATATTTTAAAAATCCACCATACCTATAATTAGTACACTTTGTTACCCTTCCAAGCACAAGATATTACAAATGTTAAGAGAGCCACATTTGCATATTACAAAGTCTTAAAATTAGGCTGTTAATATCCAAACCCCAAAAATTTACAAATTTTCCCAATTAGATTTTTTTTTATGACATTTAAATTCAACTGGCTTTTTAATAGTCTAATATTAGCATTTAATCAATTACAGTTTTTCTTCCTGCAAGTATTTTCTTATGATGAAAATTTCCTGTACCATGATAATACTTAAATGCCAGTATAATTAGCGTGGAAATTTGATAGATTTTTTTTTTCAAAGATATTCAAATAACACCTTGAAGAGACAATTACTCCTGAAGTAAAAGAGGAAAAAACAAAACATTAACTCAATTTTTAAAGTGTAAATCAATTTTCAATTTTTTTTTTTCAGTCTTTAGACCTCCTTTAGAGACCGAGCCATTAGCCTAATGAGTAGAGTGTTTGTCAATTGTCCAGGAGACTGGAGTTCAATTCCAGGTCATGTCATACCAAAGACTCAAAAAATGGTACTTGATACCACCTTGCTTAAGACTCAACATCATAAGGTAAGGATCAAAGTTAAAGTGGACCAATCCAGGGAATGAAGTAGCACCCTCCCTACACCTTGTTGTAGTAGCTATTGAAAATGGAGCCTTCGGGTTAATCTTGACTAAGGTCACCAACTTTACTTTTACTTTAGAGACCTCCTCCACATATGAGAACAGCACATATATGCTAAAAGCATTCAACATTAGATTAAAGCAATTTTTCAAATCAAATTTTATCAGTGAATTGTAACTGAAGTGGTAGAAAAACCCATAATCGAGATGATTATTAAGTGCAATAGACATTCAAGGGAAAAAAAAAAAAAAAAGTAGGAAATTGTATAATGAATTTTTTTCAAAACAATGATGCCAGGTTGATTGACTTATGAAATCAAACAATATTTCACCACTATGTCCTTCATTGTTTAAGAGATAAATGTTACTTACAAGTTATTTGTGATTTTGAAGATTGGTCGCTCTCTGTTCCTTCATTTACAGCACAATCAACCTTAAAAAGAAAAAAGTTTGAGATTTAAAAAGCAAAATATTTTTAAAATACAATTTATAGAGGGCACTATAAATAAAAATTCTGAATCAATACAAACAAGGAATAATTTAGTTCAATATATGTGGTGTGATCAAAAAAGCTTAAGACTTAAGCTTTACATTTTTTTTTTTTTTTTTTTTTTTTTTTTTAAACAATTTAAATGAAGACTTGTTTACAGCTACATAACTTTTAAAAAGTGATGTCAAAACAAGACAGTATCAATTAGGGAAGAGAAAAAGGAAAAAGCCAGTCTTGATATGTTTTGATAAAAAAAGTAAGTGCAAGCGCGACAACTTCCATACTCACCAGACCCTAACTCCATGTAACTGTTTCCTCAGCTAAAAACTTATCTTAATAAAATTTGAGGATGTGGTGGTTATTAAAAGAATTCTGATGAAGCAACATCACACCATATCAAAAGAATTTCAGAGATGCTTGAGGAATGGAAAACATACTGGAATAAGTATTGAATACCAAAAGGACTATTTTAAAGAAAATGTTTCATATATTGCTCATTTCTATCTAGGTAAACAGCAACTTTTTTTTTTAACACGCCATGTGTGTGTGATGTATTGTTTACTTCATATAATTTCCATTCAGCAACCAGAAGGTCACAATTAGGAAGATGAAGATCAGTAAAACTAAAATATTTATAATAAAAGAAAATTTTTTAAAATGCAAACATCTTTCTGAAAAAAAAAAAAAAAAAAAAAAATCTTATAGGGTATACAACATTAATTCTAAATAATTTAAATTATTTAGGAAGTAATATCACAGTTAAAATATGCAAATCCACTAACAACTACTAAACCAAGGTTCAATAGTAAACAATGTATGAATGCAACATAAGCAATGCAAAAAATGCTGTTTATCCAATACTGGTTTGACAAGTTTGAAAATGAACTAATCTATCCAATAATCCAACCAATTTGCATAATGATCCTAAGGAAGTACTTGTTAAAGTACATTTTCATCAAAACACCAGATATTTAACAAAGAGGCACAGTAACTATGTTCTATTACAAACACCAAGCAAATTGAAAAAGAAAAGAAACTAAAAAAGAAAAGAAACTAAAAAAGAATTTAGAGTCCCCACCTCCCTCCATGAACATTTAGCAAAGAATTGAATGCAAAAATTAACCATTTATAAGAATCTGTTCAGGAATGAAAATATGGTCGCAAAACCATAACCAGGACTTTATTAAAAAAAAAAAAAAAAAAAAAAAAAAAAAAAAAAAAGTTTGGTTTGGTTTTATGGTATATCAACCATTGTAGGTTATTTAATGTCAAATCATATATATATATATATATATATATATATATATATATATATATATATATATATGATTTTTAAACACATTTTGCTGATATTTTTAAACGACCATGTCCAGTTCCCCACCCGACAGCTAAATGGTTTTAAATATTGCTCTGTATCACTAATAATTCAATTAATTATAAGTCATTAGTTTACACAGTTAAATAATCAAAGTTCTATTTCTAACAATTCAATTTAGCATAAGTCATTTGTTTGCACACAGTTTAAATGTTAAAGTTATATTTAACCTATAGATAGGATCTTATCAGGTGCTACTACCCTGGGTCAGAGTGAACCTGGAAGCAACAGCAATGAAGGGGTACTCTACATTCCCCAAAACTGGAGCCTCACCATCAGATGATTCAATGTCGTATCCAGAACACACAGGGTAGTTTTACTCCTCTGCAGAGATGCAGTCGGTGTTTTCTGCAGCCCCAGCTGTAAACAAAAAAGTTTGATAATCTATCTGGTTCAACATGACCTGTCATCCACTATACATTACTGGATATTGGATAAACCTATCATTATAGATTTTTATCAATAAATCATTAGTATATTAAACTAAACAGAAAAAAAAATTCCAGCATGATAATACAAAAACAAACCCAAAAGAAGATTTTTACCTTAACCTCTAAAGCAATCACCTTTAGATTATATCAGTGAATTCAATTAGTCAAAAATAAAAGATATCTGTACAGATTTTTTTTTTTTTTTTACATTAAAAACTCACAGGATTTTATGGGTGAAGAAGAGAAAAATGACTTTAATACTGAGCAATTATGATTAATAAAAATTTTGAATTATATTTACACCTGTTTTTAGTCATTTACTTAATATTAGCAGAATTAAATTTCTGAGCAACCAATATTTTTTCAAGTTTGTTAGATGTCATGTATCACCTAGAAATGTATTAAGTGATATTAAAACTGAAAATATTTTGTTCAACATTATCTACACATATTATAATCAAAGTGAGACTGGATAGTAGGATGTTGAAGTTTGTTGATGCACACAACTTCACTTCTCAAGTGAAAATACAAATAGAGAAACTGGAAATGAAATCAGTTTAATGCTTTATGCTACACTGGTAACTCATTTGCTTGTAGTGCATTTACAATAAAACATTTTCAAATAAGCAGCAAAATTGTTCTTTGATAACAGACGTTTGGAGAACAGTACCAGAATGTTGATAAAAACAAAAAGATAAAGTTAGGTGAAATGACTTTTCTAGTTATATTCTGTGTAATAAGAAATTATAAGTAAGCACCTAAATTCTTAAAAAAAAAAAATAAAAAAAAAATTGGTCTAATTCACATGCTTTTTTCATCAGCTACATTATGAACCTGGTCTAATTGGGAATGAGAAAGAACTATGAAGATGACATGATAGAGTGTTCACCAATGGCCTGGGAGACCTGGGTTCAAACCCAAATCAAGTCATACCAAAGACTAAAAAAAAAAAAAAAAAAAAAAAAAAGAGTACTTGATGCTCCCTTGCTTAACACTCAGCATTACAAGGTTCAGATCAAGGGTAAAGTGGAGCAATCCAGGGAAACTTGGTGTAGTAGCTATTGAAAAGGGAGCCTTCATGTCACCCTTGACTACGGTCACCAACTTTACTTCTACTTCCCAAACAATAGTGTCAATATTATTTACTGATGTATTTCAACTAGTGTCTTCAACTTGGTTGTTATGGTCATATTTTGGATATCAAAACATCAAGATAAAGACATTAGTCTGAGTATAATGAAATTCCAACAAATAAGCGGATGTCAAAATCAATTCATTCATATTTGACATTTTCTGGGTAATATCTTCATATAGCAAATTGTGAATGATTTCTAAAGAATAGTTAATTAAAATAATACTGTGAAGATATCCAAGAATAACACCAGTCACTCATCAGATTTTATTTTTTATGTGTAACAAGAATTTCATTTTTGTACAATAGAATCAAACAAGCTGGGTATCTGCCATAGAATTTCACACACAAGAGAAATAAGAGGATAACCCAAACACTGACAACAGATTCAACAATGATATTTCATCTTTATTTAATCTTGTCAGTGTTTGGTTTATCCAATTTTCCACTTATTTTTCTCATTTTTTATATATTACATACACACTAGTTGTACTTGACCCATGATCCTGACTAAAAGGATTTTAGGAAAATCAGTGAGAGAGAAAGAGGGAAGAGAGGAGTAAGCACAGAATTAAAAAAATGATTCCTTATTTGTAGTTGAAAGAATATTGCTATTCTTTTTAAGTTACATTTAAAATGATATATAAAAATATGTAACCTTATATTGGTGAACAGTTGAAAATATTTTCATGATTCTTTTTATTCTTTTTTACAATTAGTGCACAATTATAGAGAGAGAAAAAAGTTTTAATTCATTTTTTTTTTTTTTTTTTTATTTATCCTCTAAAATTTTGATAAAAGAATGTAAAAATTTATGTATTACAATATTCTTTTATTTTTGGAATCTTTTTTGTTTACATTTGAAATATTTATAAAAAAAAATGTAACTAAACTCACGACTGGTTGGACAATTATTTTTCTAAAGACTTTAAAAATTTAAATTCGGTTCTTAATTGCTTGTCAAGTTACAATGATAAAAAATGTAATTTTATTTTTTTAAATTTTTTACCCTTTAAAAATGTAACAAAAAAGCCAAGAATTAAAAATGTTATTTTTAAGAGGAAAATTTTGCATATTAATTTAAATGAAAAGTATTCAGTCAATAGTTTTTTTTTGGGGGGGGGTTGCCTTAAGTTTTTTTAGTTACTGATTAAAATATATTTTGTATAAGAAATATGAAAACTATTCATTTAAAAAATCAGTTTATGGAGATCAATAAAACAACTTTCATTTAATTTGTTATTTTTTACCCTTGGGGAAAAAAAAAAAAAAAAAAAAAAAAATCTAACATTATAGGAAAGTACAATAAAAACTAATTAAAAACATGCCCATAGAATAACATGCTAAGAATTTAAAATGTATAATTTCTTTTTTTTGGGTATTAAATTTTTTTTTTTTTTTTTTTAACACAATCAGTACTAAATTACAAAGCAAGAACTGAAGTTGTACATGTGTTAGGGTTTGTTTTTGTTTTGTTTTTTGTTTTTTACTTATTTATGAAGAACTGAAAAGTCGCACAAAGTAATTAAATTAATTATTGAATTACATCATCTAATCAGCAAAAATCAGAAACTGAATTTTGAACTTTTCTTTCTTATAAAAATATTAAAGTGTAAGTACAATTTTAGTGCTCAATATCATCTTTTTTTCTGAGTTATAAGTTAACACAAACATATCAAACAGACAACTTATATGAGAGACTGTACACAAGTTTTAAATGATGAAAATATCATTGAAACTTTGAAATCAAGAGATGATATAAGCAAAAATGATTGTTATAGATTTTTCTTAAACTAATTGATAATGACTTATGTTTTTGAAATAATCTTATGTGAAGTTGAATTAAAAATACTAACAAAAAAAAAGTAAAATAGAACCATTTAGCAAATCATTAGTTCAAGAATTAGACAAGCAAGCAAGTTACTGTATTTAAAGCATTTCACAAGGTAGAAAATAATTATATACAGTATGAAATGTGTAAAAGATACAAAAGTTAGAAAAATGGTAATATTCATGGCTAGCAGGAGAAACATGCTTTCTTCAGTTCATTGGAATATACTTTTGGCATAAAATATTCATGGTACTGTCAAGCTACACAGTCTTGGTATTTTCAAAGAAACTATGTTAAGAGGCAGATACAGAGAAAACAAAAGTTGTTTGAAATGCATTTAAAAAAAAAAAAAAAATTGTTATTAACAAAACGTTTGAACAGTTTGTTTGACATGTTTGTTGCAACTTTTACTTATAAAATAAGCTGTGTTCATTTACTATATGCATGTTTGAAATGAAATACTGGAATAGTGATTGAAGATGTAATTCCCATATACCAACTGATTCTAAAAGTTATTCAAATCTATAAAAAGAGATTGACTGGGAAAATTCTTGGTGATATGCTGTTAATATGGTATGAGAGGAAAGAAAGTAGTTTGTTCTTGAGATGTTGATATTTACATGTTAGATTTCTTTGGAGGGATTTAGCTGAAAATTTAAACCAAACAGAGCAAATTGTAAATAGGCCTGTGGAAAATGGTTATACAATGTTTACAAAGATAAGTTAAAATTAATCAAAATATCAAGCACATTTGAAAAGCAAACATGAAACTTAAGATAACAGAGCTAAAACTGCATCAAATAGTAATTTTTTGATAGATACCAACTTAATATTTCTATTAACACTTATTTCTAATTAAGTCAACTATTTTAGGTAAGTATCTTATTTAAGAATGTTGATAAAGGTAAGGAAAAATAATTCAAAGTTATTCTAAACTAACTTTTAAATACTTAGAATTATCTTAGAAAAGTTTATACTAGTTGAGTTAAAAAGGAGCACTTCAAATCCAGTACAAAAGGTTTTTCAGATGAGCAGAAGACTGATTAAAGAACCAAATTGCAACAACCATTTCTTATATTTTAGTTTTCAGCCATAAGACATTCTAGAACATAAAGTAAAGTTAGCGACCATAGTCGAGGGTGACCCGAAGGCTCCCTTTTCGATAGCTACTACACCAAGGTGTAGGGGAGGGCGCTACTCCATTCCCAGGATTGCTCCACTTTACCCTTGAACCGTACCTTATAATGCTGAGTGTTAAGCAAGGTGGTATCAAGTACCATTTTTAAAGTCTTTGGTATGACTCGACCTGGGATTGAACCCAGGTCTCCCGGGCCATTGGCGAATAGAGGATTTTAAAAAAATTAAATGAAAAAAAATGAAGATACTAGTCAGAATAAATCAGGTAACAAAATCTACATTCACATATAAAGTAATTTCACCTTAAAAACCTGGTCAAACTTTAATTTTATACTGAAAAGAGGCCTTAATTTTCATATAACTAAAGACCTTTTTTTTTCATTTTAAGATTAAAGATAAAAATATTGATGAAATGTAGTAATGAAATTTAATTTTTCTTTAACATTTAAATGATACAACTTAAAATTCGTGTAATTTTCTATTATCTAATTAAAGTTTGAAATACTTTCAGGAAAGTTCAATGTTAGGAAACTCACTTGACTGTTTCAAGGTTTACAATTATTTTGGGTTATCAATTTGATGTAGTTTCCTACAGATTTTAAGATTACGAGGGGCACGGAAAGGAATGTGTGGGGGGGGAGTATGAAATAATTTTATGAATGTTAATAGTCTTCCATGGTGCAAATAACTAAGATTACCAATATTGCGGAATTTGACATAAAATTCAAACAGTAAAAATTTCGTCAACACTAAGATTCCAGACGGATTTTTTAAAATCAATCATCCCCCTTCTGTGTAGATCTGTTCATTTTTTTTTTTTTTTGGCAAGTTAAAAATATGGTCGCTTTTTTTCAGCCAATTTTTTTCCGGACAAAAAGCCACTCAAGTTTTGAATTGCATTATAGAGAGTTAAGAAATCCAACACGCATAAAGCGTTTAATAATTTATAGTTCTATGAAATGAATTATGTAGGTTAATACATAATTTTAGATATTTAAAACTTTAACCTTTAAAATAAATAAAATCAAACTAGTCCTGAAAATACGGAAGAAGAAACCATAGTAAAACTAATCAAATCAATTAAAATTAATTATTACCGTTGAAATTTCATTTTCACGAGTCCTGCTTTCTGTAACGATTTGAAGATTTACAGATCACCGAAGAGATAGTAAATTTTCGTTTAAGAACACGACTTTTATAAATGAGAGAAAGGGTGAAGTTGAACTGTCAAGGGAGGTCACTCCAAAATATTAACAGTTTCAACAACCTGCGTAAAGTTTAAAGGTCAAGACAAAGAAAGCTATGCTAAATAAATGGATTTCAAACAAGAATTTTAAAACACTTACGGTACCTAAAGTGATTATTCATCTATTTATTCATTCATAATACAACTACTGAAGGTATATTTCAGCCATTTTCATTTTGCGTGATATTATGGTCACATGTACTTAAAAAAAAAAAAAAAAAAAAAAAAGCACTCAATAACCCATCAAGATAACTTTAGATAAATTCGTACGATTCCGGACGATATGAAGTAGAACATAAAAATTAGCCAAAGATAAAGCAAAACGAAAATGAATGTAACAGTGATCTCAATGTTTTTTTTTTTTTTTGTTTTTGTTTTTTTGGTTTAGTTTATTTGCTAATGTTAATTAGGAATTATGCACATTTAAAGTTTGCAAAGGATCAGTTTTCTTAATTTTTTTTTTTAAATCCAATCTTTACTGGGAAATTATATTCACAGAAAATGAACTGTTGAATTTTTACAGCTTTTTCAAGGATTTTACCACTAAAACATTAGGCATTGAAAACAAGGGGAAAAAACAATTTTATACAGAGATAACTTTTCCATTTACTACGAAATAATGCCCCCTCCCCAAAAATCCTGATCTGCAATCATGACCGAAAGAATTTAAAATCTGTCACCTCAAAGAATGATAAGTGAAACTTGGAGATTTATTAAAAGCCATTATTGAAACTCTAGGGGCTCATTCCAACATAATAAAAATTTAATTTAAAAAAAAAAATACAAACTCAGTGGCAGAATCTGGGCTATCTTAACAGCTACTAATTTAAGTTAAAACTTAAACTAGTAGCTGTTAAGGTAGCCTAGATGCTGTCAATACCAATTCATGGAATGACATCAACCATAGTTAAAGTTGCTGTCACAATTTCACCAACCATAACAAAAAAGATTGCACATTTACCATCATAGTATAAAGCAGATTAATTCAGAATAGCTTTTAAATAGCTTTAAAATATTAATTTCTACATATTAGATATGCTTCCTTACTACATCCATTTTATACCTGGAATGGTTAAAAATAAAAATAAAAACCTAATAAGGTTTTTATTTTTATAAAAATAAATGATGAAATGGGTTTTTTTTTCTTTCCTTAAAGTTCCAGAATTCAACAGGAAAATTTTTTAATATAAAAGTTGGATCACTTAAGTTAATTAAAGATTTAGATGGTTTAGGTTTAATTTGAAACAAAAAAAAAAAAAAAAAAAAAAAATATGTTGAAATCAAATAATTACTTGATGCTCTAATTAGCACACACATAATATCAATAAATAAATAAATAAAAGAGAGCTCATTACATCAATACAAGTTCTTACAATTCTCTATTAAACTAATTCTGAAATGTTTAAAAACTAGATGGATTGAATTTCCGCAGTCATACTAAATACAATCAATTTCTTTAATTTAAAATCATTAAAATAATAGATTACCCAAATACTTTTATCAAGTCAATTATAGTACATAATTATTATTTAATTTTAAAAAAATTATTTTAGGAATTACAGTGTAAAAAACTTTAATCCAGAAAATTTTTTTTTAAATCAAATGTTTTAAAACAATATTTGAAATGTCAAAACTGACACATTATGTTTTCAATAGATTAGTTTTAAGTAGCTTATTTTGAAAGGATGTTACTATTTAAAACATTTCTGATATAAGTTCACTATGTCAGTGTGAAAATTATAAAGTTTGTTCTGGAATTTTATCTTGTAAAAACTTAAAACCAATAAAACTGCCAAAGACAAAAGCAAAAAGTCAAATTTTCATCATTTTAATTTTTTTGGTGAAAACATCTCATTTAAACTCACTACTGCCCTAAGCTTTGCAGTTGTTGACCCAATTCATAAAATTAAAACAAAATCATTTCTAAAAATGTCCACAGAAGAATGTATACTAAAAGCTAGCTTTTACTTTATACAGAGCAATGGGTAAGGTTAATTGTTAAAAAGGATAGTTTTAATGGTCACCCCACTAATAAACATTCTGATGTAAAGGTGTGCGCAATACTCAGGATGTTAAAATATTTTATTTGTACCTCATTATGAATTTTAATAAATTTTCAAAAATCAAATTGCAATGCTTAGCATATTTAAAAGGATAAGATAAAGACACCCAGATTTAAGCATTAAAAGATATGCATCATAGTAGGAAATTTAAAACTATTCTCCAAATTTCTGCAACATTTTAATTGTAAAAATTCACAGATCAACTTTTGTTGAAAAACTAAATACTTTTTTTTGAACAAGTGGAAAGTGAAAAATGCTCCTTATTTCATGGGCAGGTTTTGTTTTAAAATTTATTTAAGATGTCTTATCAAGGCAATGTAAACATTTAAATTAAAAAAATGTATAAAGCCATCTATTTTCTCATTATAGTGAATGTTTTGAATGAAATTTGGGAGTTAAAATGTCTAAGTTACATGTTTGCTTGTCTAACAAATTCAAATTAAATCAACTTTTGAGTTTGGTGATACTCATTTCATTAATTAGAATTTCTAACTCATAAAAATCACAAATAGTGAAAGCCTCTTGACAAAAAGAACAATTAACATTTGCATAACTATCCTCATTAATACTTATATTATTTTCACAAGAATGAAACCAAAGGTAAAACCATGATTTCAAAAGAAGACTTCCTTCTCCAAGGTTAATTTAGAGGAAAGAAATTTCAATAAAGTTTTTTGACTTCTATGACCATGAACACTGACCACCAAAATGGATTCCCAGAAAGATTTATTGGTAGTTAAGTTTTGGTTTGGTTTCTTTGTTTAATGGCATATCAACCTTCATGGGTTATTTGATACAAAAGCTATTCTTGTGGAAGAACATAAGTGATATTTTTTTAACCCATAGCTGGAGGAATAAAGAGGTTCATACCTTTCCCAAGGGGCATTAGTCCAAAAGTGAATGTAATAGTGCAACTGGAGTTCAGATTCACTTTGAGGCTGAAGTCCAGCACTTTAGCCATTACACCATGGAGACTTCCCTTAATATATTTTGGTTGGGTTTTATGGCATATCAACCTTTGTAGGTTATTTAATGCTAAATCCAGTTTTATACAAATAATCAGTTCTATTTAAAACAATTCAGTTTAGCATGCCTACAGATTAATTATCAAAACATTTCTATTTCAAACTATTCCGTTGAGTCAAACAGTTCTAATTCAAACAATTCAGTTTTGCTTAAGTACACATTTTAGTTCTATTTGACCCATAGATAGGACAGAGTGGACCTGGGAGCAATGGTAATGAAGGGGTACTCTGCATTCCCCAAAGCTCCAGCATTACTGCAGCCTCACCATCAGATTGTTTAGCGTCATATCCCGGACACTCATTGGGGGGGGTCTTACCACTCTGCAGAGGTGCAGCCGGTGTATTCTACAGCCCCAGCCAACTGGGCAATGAATAGTTTTAGAGTTTCAGCAATGGAGTGATACATTTCAAAATAATCAAAGCTGCCTAGATTTTAAAATAAATGTGATGGCTGTTCTGATAGTAATGCTTGTTTACCAATTTCTCCGAAACTGTTAATCAGTTTGTGATGCTTTTTTTTACCATAAGATGGAGTGATTTTTATTGTATTGCTCACTGCGTATATTTTTAGATGTTGCATAACTATGGATATGATACAGAAACAAAGAGTAATGATCAAGTTCTTGACCAAAGAAGGATGTACAGTTGCTGACATCTGTAAAAGCTCAGAAATGTGTTGAGGTCAAGCAACAATTGAGGAAAACAATGTTTGAAGAGGGTTGAAATGTCTTAAGGTGTAAGCTGAGTTGAAGACAAACTGTCAGTCATGAAAGGCAGTCACTAAAGATAGCCAAAACAATGACAGGATTCATGTAGATCAACATATTGATATTGTTAAGGAACTTGGCTATGGTCAACATGATGTTGAGCAGGCTATCCACAATATTAGATACAGAAAAGTGTGTGCGTGTGCTCTCCAGAATGGATTCTTTGGCAACTAACAGTCAATTTAAAAGAACAGACTGAACATGTGTACCGAACTGTTGTCACCAATTGAAGCCTACAAGGACACCTTTATTGGAGCATTATATATTGACCCTCGACCGAACTGTCAATCAAGAGATGCACCTGTGTAAATAAGCGGAAGAACAGTGGAAGCAGGTGGGCGTGAGACAATAATATAACCAGGTGCCTTGGGCGGTTTGAGTTAGTTGGGGACAAGATGCTGAAGTGAGAAGCAGCGGCAGACAGAAGGCTTTGGGTCCTCAGTGACCCACGGTTGAGCAATCCCAGCTGAGACGAGAAAGAAGTGCTGCTATGGTCAGAAGAACTTGGGTCAAAATAACAGTCCGTCCTTGTCTCCACTCACTTCTCACTCACATGAAACATCACCCTTTCGAGAATAAAGGGTGAGAGATATATTTTTATAAAGTGTATTCGTTCGTTCATTGAAGTCGTCATTACCAGTTAATGATGTTTCTGTATGTACGTGTATATTTGTAAATGTACATGTGTAGTTGTATTGTGGCTATACAACAGGAGGACATTTGCACTAGTGGCTTGTATAACCCAAAGACCAAGAATTAGCCCATGGAATAGCAGCACTGTAACCCCCACCTCAGATCAAAGAAATTCAAATGACACAAAATTATTGTGATGTTTTCTGGAATATTTAATGGATGATTTTATTTGAGTTGTCCAACTGTGGGATGACAATGAACAAGGACTGGTATATTGCATCACTCTGAAAACATTAAGAAGGTCACAGAAACAGGTTAATGCAATCCAGCTACACCACAATACTGTACGCCCCCCACCCCGTTTCTTTAGCAGCATCACAGGTTGGGATGGTCAGTGTTGCTACATTCGTTTTACAGCCTTGATCTGGCACTTGTTTAATTGGATGGAGGAAAACCTTTTATTCAATGATACAGAGGAAGTGGGAAACACTATCAATACTGGATCAATGAATGCTTGAAACAATTTTTCTGAAGTAGATTTGATGAGCAGATAAAAAAAAAAAAAAAAAAAAAAAAAAAGGGTACAAATGCCACAGGTGGGGACCATTTTGAAAAGTATTATGTGGTAGATTAAGAGTTACTTTACACACTCATGTAGATACAATTGTATGTGTCTCTTGTTGATAGAGAAGTAATGACTTTAAAGGCATTAATTTCAGAACAATTTACACCTCTCTCACATAAATGCAGTTCATTATGTTTATATAAATGGAATGGAGACATGAAAAACACTGGGGAGGTGTGGGAAGTATAGTGTTACTGACAATATCAATATGATTAAATAACTAACATGTCACAACACTTTAAAAACATGTACCAATAGTCAATATCTACTGCATTCTCTACATTTTTCTCAAAGTTAATCTATAATTCTCAAAGTTTAAAGCAAACTTCCAACCAAATAATCTGATAATAATGTGCACATCAACAAAAGTCATCAAAATTTAAATTAAATTAGTGTTGCTACTCCTCCCTTCCTTAGATATTTAAGTTTTTTATTTTTAAAGTTCTTTTCCCTTTTTCAATAATTTTTTTTATTTTTCCTAAAGCATATTATATAACAATTTGTTGCAGGGTTTTTTAAAATAAAAGTTACAAAACATTTCATAGAGAATATATTTTTTTTGTTATCAAGCCAGTTGGAAAAAGGGAAGTTGACTCATCAAAAACATTGTAATCCTGATGAGAAAGGAAAAACTATGTTATTTACTTTTTCTAGTTTTTGTTAGTATACAAACTATTAAAAAAATAGTTGATAGGATTAATTCTATCGAACTGAAGAGAAAGAAGCTCAAATTTCAATTAAATTAAGCAGGATATGAGCAAAATATTTTCCATAATTTAAAAATTTAATGGTTCAATGAAGTCAAATTTGACAAATAAATCCAACTGGTAGTACAGTACAAGTTTCAGTAGAGCAGGTTGTTAAGTGAAGCTTGTAATACAATCCTATAAATAAACATTAAAACAAGTATCACATATCAAACATACTTAAAAGTGCTGAATCATAGGTGCAAAGTTTTAATAGAGATTTTATATTAAACATCTTCAGACCTTATCCATTCTTATAAGCTTTCATATTATTAGCAACCAAAAGTTTGTAATTATTTGAATGAAAAATCTTAAATGAGCTAATTCCAGTTTAGAATTTCTATAAGTGACCATCCCAAAATTAAATAAAAAATCCAGCATGCTTATAAATAGAAGATTGACTCATTTTAAAAAAAAAAAAAAATCCAGCCTTGCAAATGTGAACATCCTATATAAGGTGTGTCCAAAAGCAAATAAATTTTAAAACAGCTAAACCAATGAGAGTTTAGCATGTTGTATAGCAGTGATCTTTTTATATAAAAAACTGCATGTTGGTTAGTATTGGAACTACATATGCTCAAAAGAACATACACATGCTTGTCTTGCATCACAGTTAAACCATCTTTGTCAAATTCTGTTCCAAATTTTTAAAAAGTTTCACAGGCCTATAAGAAAGAGTATCAGCCACATGTGATACTAGTGTTTAAAACTTAGACATTCTACTCCAGATTGCAAATATTGACAACCCTCAATGTTAACCAATGATCCCATTGAGAACATTTTAGCAAAACCCAAGACAACTGTCATCCTTCAATTGCCCTACTCTTTAGATCTTGGCTCAATAGAAATGTCCCCAAAGCTAAAATCCACCCTGAGAAATGAGAGTAAAAAATGCACTATGACAGTAGCACACTTGCCTCTCCCAAATAACTTCTAGAACTGGAAAAACACTAAGAAGAGTATATCAAACAGAGGAGATTATTTTGAAGTAGAAAAAAAAATCTCATTAAATTATAGGTAAAGCAATAAATTTGCTTTTTTGGACAATCTTGTGCATATCAAAATTTATTGTTTCTAAATTACAAGATCAAATTGGAACAAACAAAACTTTTTCCTGTCAATTTTGACAAGGTGTATTGTTTTTCTGCATAACAGAAAAAATTCTGATAGACTGAAATTAACAATATCCATGATATAAGTAGTTTTATAAATTCAATTTATTTCTAATGAATCAAAGTTTTGTTGTTTTTTTAGAATTATTAAAAAAAAAAAAAAAAAAAAAAAAAAAAAAAAAAAATGATCTGAAATAAATTTGAACAGAAAACACTAATCAGAGAATTTTTAAATATTTGAAATTCAAGTAAAAACAGTTGATATTTTTATCAATTTTTTTTTCCAAATTGTTTTTGATAAATTCAAATTATTTAACAAAAAGAATACTAAGAATTTTGTAAAAGAAATGAGTTTGCCTTGATTTCAGCATCTAAAAATATGAAGTAGAAAGATAAGAAATTACCTGTTGTAGAGATGGTGGACTGTCTTTCAAATTTGGTTGACATCCCTGAGACATTTGAGCAGTAATATTCCGTTGATACATAAACTGTCCTGTACAGTTGTCTGTTGTTGAATAAGATATGCTAGATTTAGTATCACAGTCCATTAGATTGAGATCACACGGTTTCATCATTGGGATTTTCCTATCAACCATATATTCCCAGTCTTCTGTCACAATTGAATCATTGTTATTAGCACAGTCAATCAAACTAGAGTCACAATTTTTACTAATCAAGTTCGAATTTTCTGTCCTTGGTCCAAATGAATACTGATTTTTATCAGAAGATTTCCGTATATGGTTAGTTCTTATTCGCCGTTGGGAATAATATTTTGCTAATATGTTTTGTTTTCGGTTCCCTTTTGATGAAGATTTTTTTGAGGATTGGGAATTATTCCCTCGTAAGCGTTCAGACTGTTTGTTAAAAACATTTTTAAATGACTTGGGCCTTGATGCTCGTCCCTGCGCTTTCACTTTTGAATACATATCAGTTTCAAATAAATCCACTTTCCCTTCTTCCAGGTCCTTCCAGAAAGTATCTTTAAGGGTTGTAGGTGGTGGTTGTCCTAACAACCCACAATTGCCAAGGGATGAATGATTTTTTGAGTTATTAGCTTCCAAGGGGTCTTCCCCAGATGAAGCATTCACATAGCTGGCAGTAGTCAGAGAGCTATTACTAGTGGTAGAGAGACTTTTGCCATCAGGTAGGGTAGTCCCTGGAATAAGTCTGCCTTCCATCATAGCCTGTTAAAAAAATATATATATAAGACAAAGTGAGAGAGAAATTTATTTTTAAGGAGGACAAAGAAAAAATAAACACACATACAATAAGAGTCACTAACTACCGAAATTGCTTTTTGCTTTAATATTTTGTATCAAATATCAGTTAAAGCTTACTAAAATGTTGCCATTGTTTTGGTTAAAATTTGTCCTCAATGCTTGTTCATTCATTGTTTTTGTCAAGTCTATAATGCTTTGTAAATGAGTAGAAAAACTATTTGAAAACTAAAGAATTCCCACTCATGGAATAAAAATTCAGGTCATAATATTTTTAAACTGTTATAATTGCTCAGTAATTATTTTCAGTTTTAGTTCATGTAAGCAAACTTTAAAAAGATCTGGAGAAAAATTTTATGGATTTTCTGGAAAAAAAGATTGTAAAGGAACTGAGTATGTATATAGTGTTCAAAACAGCTACTTCAAAGCAAGTAACATAATCAAGATGAAATGATCTAGCAGAGCCAACATATTCAAAATATCTAGAGAGTTGGTAATGTTAGTTGTTTTAATAAATGGCTTCAATATGTTAAAAAAAAAAAAAAAAAAAAAAAAAAAAAAAAAAAACTTGATCATTTGAGTTGGAATGTAAGAGATCAACAAGTAATTCAAATGAACCAACACTAATTGTACCAAAAGCCACTTTTCAGCCAAAGGTGATGCCACTGTACATCTGGTGAGATTGGAAGAGAGTCCTTCCAAAAAATTAAATAATTCAAATATTGCTCTTAATCAGACCATTTTGAAGAAAGCAATTGATAAAAACATCTAGAATTAGTTTAAAAATATGTAATATTCAGTCAGGATAATTGTAGACCGGTTTCTTTGGTGCTAATTAGATAAATTTGTCTGCAAGGTTTTCATTTATCTGCCATATTTACCAGATATTACACCTTTGTTTTATCCTTTATTTTGGTTTTGACAGAAATCTCGGAATAAAAAAATTCATTTCCTTGGGAAAAAATTAGTTCTTTGACAAAAAATAGAATAAAGAATTTGTCAAAAAAAGATAGTGGAATAAAACAGTAAATAGGTTGTTCATTATAGGTAATGTTGTTTGATAAATTAAATGAAAATTTTTTAACCACCTAATAGAATGCTACCCAATTGGAAATGCCCACAAAGCAAAAATACTTACAACAGGCTGCTTAGATTAATTTATTTGGATATATTTAAATTTGGTTAAAAAATAAAAATATTGCAGTAGAAAATAGGAATTCTGAGCTACAATATCCTTATTTCAGAGAGATCCAATATCAAAATTGGATACCTACTAGTGTACAGGAAACATTATTTTTCCAAATTTTTCAGCCAAAAAAAGTCAGGGGTGTGTATTATACACAAAGACTCCCCACCCCCCAGTCACATGTTTCACCATATTCAGGACAGAATGACCTAAAGTAAGTATCATCTATAGTCTAAAACTAATACTTCATGCTGTTAGAGAAAAATATCCACTGGAATGTATTTGTTTATAATTTTCTTTAGCCTAATGTGAGCTTATTTTCACTACAAGCTTATTGCATTTCCCTGTGTATAATGTCAAAGTTTGCTCTAAATACAGTGTAAATTTTGAACAAATGCAAAATTTAAGTTAAGCTGCTACAAATTCTAAAAAGTCAGTGCATATTATACAATTTTTCCCCCAGAATTATGTGGATAAAGTTAGGGATGCATGTTATTCACAAATAATTACAGTATGTATGATATAATTAAAAAAATTAAAACCATGTAAAATATGCATAGCAATTTTTGTGATATTCAAAGTGCCTTTAACAGCTGATCATGTACATTTAGTTTAGCAAAAAAATTTCTCTATGATTGATGAAAAGAATTAATCCAACAATGTGATGTGTCATGCAACCTGGTTTCACTACAGAAGAGTTATGAGAAATTCCAGTGGTTACAACATAAGGTATGTCTCATGTTACCATAAATATTTCAATACACTGTAGTAAGATCAGGATAATACATTGCAAAAGCTGTTTTCAGCTTTAAAACTGATAGCATTATCTTTGATTCAAATTCTAATACCACAAATTCAAAAACCAGATAAATCTCATTCTCAAGTTTTTATATATATTATCTCTGATCTAAATTCAGTCAATTTTGAAGCTGTACAAGTATCAAATAATTACAATGGAGTTTGCTAAACAAAACAAATGGTTTCTATAAAGAAAATTAAATTTGCATAAAAAGCTAAAATTTGAACAATGAATTTCAAGCAGACTGTGCATATGTGGCTGGGAGCATTTCCAACCACCTCAGTAGCCATTTTATACTCATTTTGTGTTATATATTGTGAACTTAGTTCATAATATTTCACATTTTATACTGAAAATAAAAAAATTTCATGTTTTACTGAAAACAGATCAACAGAAGCAAATGAGAGAATAACATAACTGCTGTGAAACTGAGCCTGAACCACTCCAATAACACTGTGGTGTACAACTCTTGGAAAGTCCAAAAAATCCAGTTTCAATCTTGAATGTTTGTTTTTTTTCAAACTCAAAAAATGTGATAGACAATCTTAAAATTCCTACAGAAAAACCAGAAGACATTGCACCAAACTGGGCAAAGAAGGAAAGTTCTTTTTACTACCACCTTTTATCATTAATATCATCTTCCCTTGTCCTCCCATCCGCATGTTTATAACTACTAGAAAGGTGTGTATACATTTATATTTTTTAAAATTTATTTCTGTATTTATTTGTTCTTTATATACATAAATGTATTTATGCATTTGCTACTTAATTCATATATTCCCCCTCCTTTCTTTTTTTTTTAGAATACCTGTGTATGGGGTTTAGGTAAGGGTTGGAACATTACTTTTATTTACATATATTTCAATTACTTATAGTAGTAAACTCAGATCCAAAAAATACAATATGAAGATATATTTCCAAGAATGGCTTTAGGTTATGTCCTTTAAAACATTAAGAATCAACATCTGTAGTTTTATAATAGTGTCTGATGGTTATTTGCTGAAGTAACTTTCCTTATGAGATCCTCATAATAAAACCACCATAATTTGGCATATTACGGTATATATGCTATTAGGTCGATGCAAAAGTTCCCAGCAACAATTTTTTTCCCCCACCAACTCAGGAGTATCTGAAATTTACTGTTTATGAATACATATTTTAAGCAATGTTTGTGGAAAAAAAGTGATAATATAAAAAGGCATATCTGATATAATTCTTCAAATTAATTCAGAGAAAGGTGCAGCAGAGGCTTATTGAAGCTTATGGTGATTATGCAGTAGATGCAAGCATGTGTTGGGAGTAGTTTGCAAGTTTAAAGGAGGAAATTTAAGTTCAGGAGCAAGCAAAGTAGGTTCTGGAAAACCTCAGAATTTGATGAACCTCTGAAGGAAAATGCAATAGCAACATGTAAATTTGCAGAAAAAGTTAGAGTATGTTGCTTAGAAGTTAGGATTAATTTAACATGAATTTGTGGAAAGGAACATCAGTGCTTTAAGATTTTCTTATTCCTCAACTGAAAAGATTTTTTTGACAAGATAGTAATTGGCAATGAAGTATTATTTCCTTACAAAAATTCAAAATGAAGATTATAGTTAAATCCAGGACAACCTTCAACAACTCAACCAAATAAGGAAATGCTTTCAGTATCTGGTAGAGTTTTACAAATAGCTGCAGTTTGAATAAAATGTTATTTTGTAATGCAACAGCAAGCAAGTGGCTTGTTTAACTATTTTTTCCTGTGAAAAAAAAGTAGTCAATTGATGATTTTGTTGTATAAAATCTGTTTCATATTGCAAATGTGATGTAGCAAAGGAACAAAACTAAAATGAGACATTCTTCCATACAGAGTGTATTCTTTAGTTGGCATTTTTAGACTATTGTCTTGTTAGAAGTGTAAGATATCACAAAGCTTTGAACAGTTCAATGAAAAAAAAAAAAAAAAAAAAAAAATTTACTTTTACAATGGGGTATATAATTTAGCTGATAGGTGGTGTAAGGTAAGAGAAAGGAAAATACTTTGATGACTGAATAATTCATGCTATGAATTTATAAAAAGACATTTTTTAAATGCTAAAAGCTTTTGTATCAACATATTGCAATAAACTTTACTCTAAGAATAATTAATCACCAAAGTTGTAGCAGTCTGAATCAAAGATCTTAGCGAGGAAGAATATAACTAAGTGCTATAAGAATTGGTAAATAAATTCTCTTTATAGAAAAATCATTTTAATTTCTAAGAGATGTATGACATAACTGTCAAAAATCAAATTTTAAGCACAAGTAACATTAAGTAAATAATTTCAAAAACTAAAATTAGCAATTGTTTTAATGTTTTAAATTACTTCATAAATTTTCATATATTTTTGTAAAACAAAATCTCTAAATCAAATTCTTACTCCTAAATTACAATACTGTTTTGCAATGAATTGATATCAAGAAGAAGAAAAAAACATTTTAAGGCATTTGGATCCTGTTTTAAAAGTCTTAAAATCTGTTCAAAATTACTTCTATATAACTAAATCATCTGATATCAACAAGAATCACTATTTCATCCAAGTAACTTATATATCATAGTCAATCTTATTTAAACTTTTCATTAGTGATAATATCTAAAAATCACAAACAAAACAAACTAACAATTTTCAGTTTAAAACAAAAAGATTAATCTTGTATCTCATTTTTTACATTATTTTCTTTCATATAAATAAATTGAATAGGCAATTATTAGAATTAGCATAAAGTAAAGCTAAGTGAAAGTTGATGAGTTCTTTAAATAGCAACATTCCTTGGATGCCATTGATATCAGTTAGTATAGCTTAGAGTATTTTAGGAATAAATATTTAAGGAAGAAGTGGAAGTAATAGAATCTATGTTAAGATGCTAAATGAAAGAAACAAAAAAAAAAAAAAAAAACCAAAAAAAAAAAAAAAAAAAAAATGCTCTTAGTGGAGAGGTAAACAAAATGATATTACGTTTAAGGCTGATAAAAATGTTTAATGAGTTGCTCCACAGTACAATGGCCTAAAGCCTAGAATATTGGCTTAGAGCTTTTAGTTGGGAGTCTACCTGGAAGCTGTGAGTTGAACTCCCGGACTCCAGTATAGCAGCGGGAAAAGAAGTGACATTACAAAAAGTGAAATGAACAAGGCAAATTAAAGGCATGGACAGAGGAACAAGAAATCTGCAACTGTGAATTGAAGAGTTCTGTTTGAAATTCCTTGAAACTTACCAATACAAAAGACACGAAGAAAACTTGAAGATACATTGACTGAAACATTGTGAACAACCAAGATAAGGACAATAGTTAGAAACATGTTATTAACTCTTCATCTTGGAAATTTAAACATAGAAGTCTGTTTGAAAAGTCGCAACACAGAAATAAATAATGAAAGAAATACTAATTTTCTTCAAAATAGTTCCTTGGTATTCAACACACTTTATTCAAGTGACATTTCCATTAGTCAAGGGTTGAAGTATACCTGAAATTCTTTGGATATGGAGTAAAGATGCATAGTAGTATTTCTTTTAAATGTTCTTCAGACTTTTTTTTTTTTTTTTTTTTTTAGATAAATTTCCAGTTTAAGAAACAAGTTGTACAGAGCTTGGGAGGGAGGTCAAGATGAAAGCTGATGCACTTGTACAATACTGTTGTTCACAAAAAAAATTCAGAAATATTGTGACTGCCTTAATTTTTTTTTTTTTTTTTTTTTAAATTGGGATGGACTCATCAAAAGGATATCACTTTGTAGCTCAAATGGTGCACCTATATTCATTTAAATATTAAAACCAAAACATTCAAAAGATTCAGCCTTTCTTGATCTTACATGTAGCATGTATATTTATTAAAGCTTTAATTTTTTCCCTCTAGTTTAATTTTTTCAAAAGTTATCTTATTACTTAATTCATAAAAGTTTAATTTTAACCAACTTTGATAATTTCCTCTTTATGAAATAGAAATTGGATTTGAATCGTAGATCTCTTCACTAACACTTCAATTTTGTCACTAATTCATTACCACTCACATTAGTTAATAGCGTTCTAACATTATCTTTGCTGGTGATGGAGGGGTTTAATGAATAAGCATCTAAAATACCAGTATGTTTTAACAATCAGTATTTTGAAAATTCTTTATTTTAATTTAGTTTAAATTCTCTACTTTATTCTGTTATTTTTAGAAACCTTTTATTGAAAGAATTTTTTGCAGAATCTTTCAAGAGTCTGAATTAAAATGATATTAAATGCTATTGCATAAAGCGAAAAGTCTTAAATATGCATACTAAATCAAAACAAATTGTGAAAAATAATTTTTATAACAAAGTAGATCTAACAATATGCAGTCAATATCTAATAACTGAATAATTAAACTTATCTGAAGTACCCCAAGTAGTGTATAAAATGATCATTTTCAACTAATACAATTTGAGAAAATTCTTCAATCTAAATGTAGTTAAAACATTGGGGCTATTTGTAAAAAATAAATCTTATTCACAAATTAATTTCTGAATCTTACATTATCCAATGATCTACAAACAGCATATCTGATTTGCTTTCAGATAGTCCAAGAAATAAAATATTTCGTAATTAAAAATTGAAAATTAAGATATTTAGAAGTTTTCAGTATATTTTTTCATTGAATGTTCGAGCAAAGTAAACAAGAGAAGTAGTTGAATAAAGTTTATTTCTCCTAAAGTAATTGAATCTCAAGCAACACAAAGATTTTAAGAATATATATAATATATTGGATAAATAAATTATGGAATTATAGCATATTTACATGTTTATATAACAAAAAAAAAAAAACAACAACAACAAACAATTAAAATGTCTGTGTTTGTGACTACTATTCAATTCAAATTTTACAAGAGCACTGTTTTCAATTAACTGAACGTTTTAGGACTAAGTTTTACATTATTATCAGGCTGCTCCAAATTTTCTAAAATTTAAGAATCTCCAAAGATAAGCTTAGTTATTTAATTTGCTTTGAATTATTTTTCTCAGATTGCAGGAATCTTTTAATTTCTAAATTTAAAGGCTTGAAATGTATTTAAAACCAGTTCTACAGGCATGCAATATGTGATCTGAGATTTAATTTCAAGAGGAAAAAAAAGAGGAAGAACATTTACAATACTGTGGGGGGGGAAAAGGCAAAAGAAAAGAATGCATTCAATAGTTTTAAATTAGACACTCCCAAAAACCAAATCCAATAGCATGTTAAAACATTTAAAATTTGCAATTAAACTATGAGGAGAAAAAAGCAGAAAGGAAAGTAAAACAAAAGATATGCATGTGTGCATGTATATATATATATATATATATATATATTACATACACACATACACCTACACACAATATGACCTTATCAGCCTTCTTAACAGGATACATACAACATAAGGTGAGTCAATAGACAGGGAATACACTGATATGGGTTAGATTAGTGAAACAAGCATATAGTAAAAATAATTGCTCAAGCTCATGCAGAAGATTAAGACTTAAGTGGAACAAATTGTCTTGAGCAATTTTTACAATATTTACATATAAAAATATATCTTTAAAATAGATAATTCATTTGTCCTTTTTAAAAATCTAGGGTTATCATTAAGATAAAATGAAAATTTCTTCAAAATGAAAATACCAAACAGTTCTTTCTCTTCAAAACTATAATCATTAATTTCTCTAAATCACCACTAACAAACTTTTTAACCAAAAGATGCAGGTTATGGATAAATCTATTCTACCTGTCTATTATCAAGTGTTTATTTTCTACTAGAATTCAGTAGAAGTGAAGAGTATTATAATGTATAAAACTTTAAAGTTTTTATTACCCTCCATGATTAACTAAAAAAATTTTAGTTAAAAAGACTTACGAAAACAAAGGATTTACATGCTAGAAGCTTACAGAATTAGTAAAGTTTCTAGTTTTTTTCTCCCTACATATCTAAAATTCATGTCAGACTTAGCTTGAGAGGAGGGGAAAAGAATTGTGTATTGAAGCAGCAATCAACAGTAGAACATTTTAAACTGCTGAGAATGTTTTTTTTAGGATCTTACAAGCCATTCATAGTGAAGTTAAAACTAACAATTTTAAAGACATGTACAGATAGTCAAAAGAAGAAAAAAGAAAAAAGAAAAGGAGGGGAAAATGGGCAGACATTCGAAAGATAACACACTCCTCTTAAACTAGCACTGAAATTAAGATATTACAATGGTAACAGTAAGGATTAAAAAGCATAAAATGTACAAGTAAAAACAGTTATCAAGCTTAATTATTAAAACGTGGCAAATGGCAATAAAGATTTAAGGGAAAAATAAAAAAAATTATTATGTATAGACAGTAAATCAAACTTTTAGAAACAATTACAAGCAATTTAAAAATGTCTTGATGCAATGGATCATAAATATTTCCAATATTTTTCAATACCATATCCAAAGAGTATTTTATCCAGTTAAATGCATATAACAAAATAAGAGTTCTTTGAGAATCATATCCATAATTTCTTTTAATGCATTAAATTCTAATAAACCAGATGTAAATAGTTAAATTTAAGAATATATTGCCAGTGACAAACTGTGCAGAAGTGAAATTTTTTAAATTCTTCAAAAATGGGAGAGAGGGAAAATAGGTTCAAAGAGAACAAGATGCAGAGCTTAGATGGTGAGGGTAGCCTTTTAGCAACAAAAACAGAAAGCAACAAAGATATGAGCATAGCAAAGGACTGGTTCCAGGTGTGCTAAGTGACAGTGATATAATCATGCAATCAGAACAGTTTGCCAACAAATATGGAAAATGACAAACCAAAACTTGTTATCTATGAAAAAGAGCTAAATTTTTCATTTGTGTTTGATCATAACAGTGCTTATAGAGATGATGATAAACTACTTTTCTTATAAATCAGAAAAACTTGTTAATTTTGATAGTATAAAATCATGGACATCACAAAGAAAAAATTCAGAAGAAAATCTCAAAAAGTAAAATTTTGTATATATATATCTCCGATAAAAGATCAATTTTATTTTGAAAAGAAAAAAATGTAAATTAGTAATGTCTAACTGAATAATAATCTTAGTAAAAAAAAATTGATTTCTCGTGAAGTTTGGAAATTTAAATTCTGAACAATTCATTACATTCTGCAACAACATGACTTCCTACTGATTATCTTTAGAAACTCTTTTCCATGAAAAGCAGCCTTTTCTCCTATGAGGGACAAAATATTTTTATAATTTCTCATGTCCAATAAGTACTCATACCAAATTTGATGGCTCTACATCAATATTTGGCCATTTATGAGGACAGACATAATTTTCCAAATTATCAGTATGGATGGATGTAAAAACATCAATCCCCAAAAATGTCAGCAAATTAAAATACTTTCACATATATAGTCCCCAAAATCCAACCAATAATCTCCACAAATACAGCAGCAATAAGTACAAAATTTTGCAGTTCAACTAAATTAGAAAAGGTCTTTAAACATTATATAAACAATTTAATGTTTAATTATTTTCATGTCAGTCATCCTTTTATGCAACAAATAATGAAAGTGGTTTATAACAATAACTGTATCTTCATTGTTTTTAATAGTAACTTTTTCTGAATATTTCCAAAGCAATCAATGACCTATAACCACTTAAACAACTAATTTTCACAAATTTTATATATTTTTACAGTTCTATCACCAATATAAATTTTAAAACAAGATTAAGCATTTTTTTTAATTTTTAAAATTTCAATTGCTTCAAATATGAGGTAGGCAATGAGAATTTGAAGATTAGACTTTAGCAACAAATTCCGCAATCCTTCCAGCATATCACAACTAGTCCTACAATACATTTGGTGTGAAACAAATCCAAACTATTTTAGCAAAAGTTTACCTTTCATGCAAATTATCAGTCTCAAAGACAGTCACAATAAATTTTAGAAATTTTAGATATGATGCATGTATTTACCCAATCCCTCCACCATGGGCTAGATGCAACATAAATCAATTTAAGCAGAGTACATCTATTCTGAAATCAGTTTTCCTTCTAGATGGATTGCCATACCAAGGTTAAAGAACCTATACTTCCCTACTATTTATCAGAAGCTAGAGGGATGGATGGATTTATGCCTTTCATGACATTAGCTTAAAAATGAAACACAAACAGCCTCATCCAGTATTTGAATTCCTAAGATGATAACCATTAGGCCACGGACCTTGATGCGATACCTAAAGTTTGAAGGATAGATAAATTGCTGCTCATAGCGATACTTATTTGATACATTCTTCAAAAAAGTATCCCACCAGTTCAAGGACAGGACTCTTTAACAGTTTACATAATCCTTCAATTATGCACAAAATTAAATTTAAAAAAAAAACAAAAAAAAAACAAAAAAAAAAAAAAACAAAAACAAACAAATGAGAAGCAGTATTTCATTAATATAATTTACATGTCAATTGTCTAAAATTCAATTGACCAGATTGTGTGCACCATTATTTTGCTTTATTTGTATACCATATAATCTTATGCAATAATAGAAATCCATTTTAATCACAAATTCTCATCTTGGCATTAAAAAAATATGAAGTTTTTAAATAACAATGAAACTAGTTTCAGGAATTTTCAATTCAAAACTCATTAAATTAAAGAGAAGCTAAAGACAAAGTAAATTTTTTTTTAAAAGTCAAAATTTAAACTTCTAAAATAAGATAATCTAAAACACACAAACTAAAACTTTGATAAATAAAATTAGTTGGGCATCATTTTGATCCAAATTTCCAAGAGGAGGTATCATTATGAATAGTTTTTCGTCTTAAAAAAAAAAAAAAAAAAAAAAAAAAAAAAAAAAATGAATAAATGTGACTATTGTAAGAAACCAGTCAAAATCACTAGTCCAAGTATGTGTTTGGCAAATTCATTTAAAAAGATAAAAAAGCAAAATGTAGTGAATAAAATAGATATGTTTTTTTTCATTTCATAATCACCTTGCAAACTGACCTCAAACATTAACCAATCAAAGTAGCTAAAAACTTAACTATTGGTTAAAAATTGTGTTTTCATTTGAGTACCAAGAATTTGATATCTATAAAACATCAGTATAGAAGAATTAAAAAAAAAAAAAAAAAAAAAAAAAACAGCTCAAAAGATAAGAGAAAATTTGAAATAACATAAATGCTAATGGACTAAATAGCAACTTGAACCAGCATTTTCAATTGTGAAAAATTGACCACCTCTAAATATTCCCTTGAAGTGATTATGCAACAATTTCCCAAGTGAATTTCAATTTCACATAGACAGAAAAAAAAGGAAGGAAGGAAGGAAAAAAGTTAAGATCTTACAATATATTATATATATATAGACAAAGAGGATTTATTTATCTTCTGATGAAAAGTATACTGTTAAACATTTTAATTAAAAAAATAATATAAAAATTTTCAAATTTTAACTAGTTTAGAAACAACACAAACAGAAAAGATTTTCTGGCATACACACTGATTATAGTGTTAGTATCATTTCTTTTAGTAACAATTTTTTTGTGAAAAAAATTAAAAAAATTAAAAATAAATAAAGAATTGCCGGGGGGGGGCTCATGGTGTAACAGTTAAAGCGATGGACTGCAGAGTTCAAACTCCAGTCGCACTATTACATTCACTTTTGGATAAATACTCTTGGGAAAGGTATGAACCCCCTTATCCTCACCTCCGCTATGGGTTAAATAGTACTACCACTGTTCTTCAAGGAGAATGACTTGGCATTAACCTACAAAGGTTGATATGCCATCAAACAAATAAACCAAACCAAGAATTGTCAGTTGTAACTCACTGAATAATTTCATCGTAGAGAAAAATAAAAAAAGTAAAGGATTTAAGGACAAACTTATTTGCCTTCTAAACTAAGCCTGTTTTGGCAAATGATTTTAAAATCAAAAATCAAGTCCCTGCAAACTGCTTGCAAAAATATGAAATGCCAATAGTCCTTGAAGCATACAAATAAGAAAACCTATCCTAACTTAAAAATATTATGAGACTAAAGTAATAAATCAATTAATATAACTGTCTTATAAATTGAATATTAATGGCAATTTGATTACCTTCAAGATTATCAATATTTTAACTTTATCAAGCTTGGATCAAATTTAAATTTTTTTTTTTTTTTCTTAAATGGTTTTACTTTAGTTAGATATTTTTTTCAAATAGCAAAATGTCTACAAAGAATTTGACAGCATATGTTTTATGGGGAAATAGTGAAAGCCTTTTGTATAACTTTAATGACAATAACAAATGGAAAAAAAAAAAAAGAAAAAAACAACTCTAGTAAGCCACTTAAAATTTTGATCAAACAAATAAAAAAATTTTAATCCCAAATTTGTAATGTTAATATAGAAAACATAACTGCAGTTCAGTTACCTCCCTATTAAATCCAAGGCTAAGTATACAGGCCTTTTTATGGGAAAGAGGCATAAGATTTTGCCATCAACCAAAAACTGTATCCAATAAGCCATACATAATTGTATGCACTATAGTTACATTTTTAAATTGTTAGGAGAGAAAAATTTGCTTTTATATCAAAACCTGCTTTTATTAGCAATAACATTAATGTTTATAGAATAAGTTTTATTTAAAAGGTTAAAGTCATACACATTTCTAAATTTTGGTTAAAAATATGATCTCAATTGTAATTTTTGGCTAATTTTTTGCCCTTTTTTAAGAAAAATTTAAAATGAAGCTGAAGTTAAATGTAAAAAGACAAATCATGAAAAGAATCCTACCTCATATAATGAAACACTTCTACCATATTGGTAACATACTATATCTAAGAGATAAGAACAGGTTATGATTAAGTGTTTCTGGATTGATGGAAATTCCCAGTTCAGGTCTGTAAATAAGATAAGAGCCTTGAAATTAATGTGGAAGTTTTAAAAGTAACCCATATTATTCCAAAAACTGACCAAATTTTTCTTTGGTCCCTTTTTCTTGAGAGAGAGAGATCTAAATTGAGCAATGAAATGGTCAACATACCTAATTGCACATTCGCCCATTCCTACAGAAATAAGAGCACTTACCAGTGGATCATGGCGCTGGCTCTTAAAGACAGGAAAAAACAATAGATTAGATTTTAAAATATTCACAAAGTAACAGATAGCAACAGCCAAGAAACAGAAGTCCTTAAGCTAATCAGCTACAAAACTATGCATGTACAGAGTAATTTGGAACAGTTAAGTTTTAGAATATTCAAGAAAATACATAATTTCAGAATTATTGGAGAATTTTGTTATATAAACCATGCTACAATCTTTACCCTTTTTGTATATCGATACCAAGTTTTAAGAGAAATTTTTTTCCTTTTAGAAAATTATTTGCTCCAGCCAAAATGAAAAAAAATTACTAAATAGAATATATATATATATATATATATATATATATATATATATATATATATATAGATATTATATTATATTATATAGGCACCTCAGGTACAGATTTTGTTTTAACAATTCTTTCTTGGAGAAAAGAACTTATGCCACTTAGTCCTCTAACAACTAAAATTAACTCTTCTCCAATAACAGTTTAATATCAAAAACAATGATTGAGTGGCTTCATCACTTAAAGATTAAAACACAAACATTTGATACATTTCTCATTAAAAAAATATTAAAAATTAACCCAATACCAAAATTTTAAATTATAAAATTGCAGTGAGAATTATATCTGAGCAACAAAGTTTTCACTTTAAACTGGATTTCCCTGTAGATATTTCTACACATTAGACATCAACATTTAAAGACTAATGTATTCATTTTCTTTTTTTAATTTATGCACACAAATATTTGATTTTCTGTTAACTTCAGTATTTAAAAAAAAAAAAAAAAAAAAAAAAAAAAAAAAAAAATGGGCTAAAGATTATCGTGGCTCTTGCAGTTTTCTTTTTGGAAGAAGAAAAAAAAAAAAAAAACTATCTTGATAATATATTCTACTTATATTTTTGACGTATAAAAGTGGGAACCAATTTATAACACTGATTAGGAAAATCAATAAAGTGATAAGATTAAGTATGACATTTTAGTAATTAACTTTTCCAATAGAAGCTGAAAACTAGCTAATCCAACTTAATGTTTGAAGTTGCCTACATAGTACACACACACGAATAATTAATTACTCAAAGTGAGGAGTCAGTCAACTGTTATAAATTGTTGACAAAAGCCTTATCACTATGAGAAAATACTTTAAAATATTTCAAAAGAAATTTAAGTACTGTTAAAATATAGTGGGGATAATTTTCAAAAATTTACAAAATTTTCACTAGTTAAATCAAAAAAAATAAAATTAAAAATGATATTTATTTTTTCTATTTCTCTCACACACATACATACCTTTTATTATGGATAATTGCAGTGAAAGCAGAATTTTTATTGCCTTTATGAGCTATAGCACATTGTGACATTATTTATATTAAGGTTGAAAGGCAAAAGAAGATTATGCTTGTCTTACTGAATTGAATACAACAATGCATTTAGTTACAAAACTATAATGACTTGGAAATCTTACATTTTATAATTAATAATTAACATTCATAATTTTAGTCAAGGTAGACACAGCCTACTCAGATATTATGTCCATGAATTTATGTCTATAAAAAGTTGAAGTTCTGCAGATCAGTTTTTCATCGGAAATTTTATATAATTAACTGTAAATAACTAACAGAAAAATCATTTAATATTTATCTTATAACTAACTTGCGTCATTTTTTTTGTTCCTCTTTACAATTTAAAGTTGTTTTAATAATATGAAGTGAAAATTACTGAAAAGCCTACATGAGACCCAAGGAAATCAGTATTAAACAATACAAAAGTCATTTTACAAAAAAAAAAATAAATAAAAAATAAAATAAATGAATAAATATTTTAGCCACAAACTCGAGGCTATACAAGCAGAGCTTTCTCTTGAGAACCAAACTGATGAGTTAACAGAAATCCTAAATTCTGGTCCAACAAACTGGATAACTAATTTGCTTAAACCATTCTTCATCTAAAATTGACAGAGCCATCTGAAAATATAAATTCAAAATACCTGCCTCTCCTTAAAAAAAATAAATAAAATCATATTGGTACACAAGAACACTAACTCAAATAGTTTTTCCTAAAAGTAGTAATAAAATACTATTAACATACTTAATGAAACCACCCAGAAAACTGTCACAAAACTTTGAAGCCTACAAATTCCAAAGTTAAGCCATTTTGCAAAAGCCACAAAAAAAAAAAAAAAAAAAAAAAAAATGAATAAATAAAAACTAAGAAAAAAAGCTAAGAAAAAAAAAAAAAAAAGAAATAGCATAACTTTTTATAAGTCAATCTATTTTGGTTGTGAAAATCTTTATTAAAATTATCTGAGTTGTGAAATGAAAACTATCTAATAATGACATATATAGGACAACAAAATACCCCCAAATTCTTTTTTTTTCTCCAAATATTTTAAAGATAATTTCAGACTGCTTTTCTCAAAATAAGTACAATATCAAAGGCAAAATGATAGTTTAGATTTTTCTAATTTCATTAACTTTTAGCATCTATAACTAAATTTTTAATTCCAAAACTAATCCATGGATATAAAACACTTATTAACTCTTTAAAATTGTTCATCTGCCTGTGAGGTACCAAAAATCTGTTAATATTTTTGCATTTATTAATAAAAAAATAAAAAAAATAAAAATTGTAATAGAATTTCATTGATGACTGCATAATTTTAAGTTAAAAATTAGATATTGTAGTATTCATCTAAATGAATTAGATGCACAATGAGATAGAAGAGGGTTTTGGTTTTAATTTGATAATGAAAAATTATATTCATCCAACCAACAATTATAATAATCACAACCTATCCCATATTCTTTAATGCAGGTTAAATACAACTTGCATATGAATGACAAATATACACACCAAGATAATCTTTGATTTCACATTTGTTAATTTTTCATTCTGTAAAGTTTACTTAAGAGCAACATTAAGAAAGTTTGATGGATACAAATATTAATCAGTTTCACCAGTTTGCTATATGGAACATTTTATTGTAACCAGTTAGCTTTAAAACTTTCATTGTGTGTGTGTGTGTGTGTGTGTGTGTGTGTGTGTATACATGGTGGAGAATTCATGGAAAATATTAAAGTGTGGAAACTGTAAAATATAAAATGCAGGTACTATGAGACATGAAAATGATTAAAGAAATCAATAGTTCCTTACCCAAATAGAAAAACAGAAAACTAAGGACTATAAAACTTTCACAATCTATATGAAACAGATGTCTCTCTTACTAATATGTGCATATACCATACATAATGGAAACTACTTCAAATCCTTGTTTCAGTGATTTCAAGTATGTTGCTGCGATTTAATTCTTCAAGAATCAAAAATTAAAAACTAACGTTCCTAACTATTCTTAAGATCATATAATAAAACATTCTTTACTTTTCGAATTCTTCTTTCTTCAGCCCGTCGTTTTTTCAACCTTTGTCGATCACGTTCAAAGTCCTCCACCATCTCAATGCATGGAAGAAGGTTCTCTCTAGGCTCCCATGTATCATTTGAGGCAGGATAGCCTACCCAGCGGACTTTGTAACGCTCCTTGCCCTATAAAAAAAAAAAAAAAAAAGAAAAAAAAAAAGACATTTTAAAAATCAAATAGTTTGACCAAATAAGAAATTTAAAAAAAAAAAAAAAAAAAATCTTAATACATATACTTTAACAGCAATAAGCACAAAGTTTTGAAATGAATGAAGCATAGCGTTGGATTCCCAGTGAAATTTTCAAAATAAAACAAAAAATAAAATCTATTTATATTTTTCAGTGATTCATTGTCATAGTGTTTTTTTTTTTTTTTTTTTAATAAGCTTTTATATCATATGTAGGAGGAAAAGATTTTTTTTCAAAGTTCAGGAAGTGTCAATTTTATCATTTAAAATTTGTTTACACACAGGTTTTGTCAAAAGTTAACCATTAAAAACATTTTATAAATAAAAACATAATAAAAAGGGGGGGGTTAACATAACAATTGGTACTTTTTTTTTGGTATGAAATCTAAAAAATTGTTTTGTTGCCTCTTAAAATATTAAAGACAAAGTAGACAGAAAAAAAATGTTAGTAAAAGCTCAGATTTTTAATTACTCAATGTTAATACTATATTTACTAAAAATATAGCTGGTACAATCTTAAATATGCATTTAAAGAAATTTAGCATCAAAGATTTTTACTCTAAATCTTAACCAGATAAAAAAAAAAACTTCAAGTTAATTATCAGGTCCCAGTTATACTAACTAAAATATGTCAAACTCAATTTTTCCCCCTATCTATATGCAGACTATTTTTTTTACATTAAAGAAAAAAGAAAAGAAAAGAATAATGAAATTCAAACACACAAGGAAAAAAAATCCTTGTATCAATCAAGGAAAGAATTCTCAAGTTTATCCCATTGTTTTTAAGATCCTGAGAGACTACAATGCTAATCCATAATAGTAATCACAGACAGACAATTTGAAATTGGAATGTGGTTAATCATTTTGTAACCTCTCAATATATTTCAGCATTTTAATAACAATCTAATATCTTAAAAAATAAAAAGATCTGAACAAGTCTAGTTTACTGGGTATATCTACAGTTGATATTGAACACTATTTTTGATCATACATACAATGAGCTTTAAGTTTTAAAGTTTAATAGAAATCAAGTGTAAACAATAAGAAATTAATTGCTTAAAAACATTTTTCTCTAGAGTGAGGTAAAATAAGGTTTTGCAAGTAACTAAAACAACTTAGACAATATCTATTATTATATTAAATCTCTATGTAAAGGAATTATTAGGAAAATGCCACATTTTAACAAACTATTCTATAAGTTACACCTTGATTTACCTGGCAATAAAAGTAAAATTGGTTTAAAGTTAGTAAAGCAACTGGGAGCATAGTACTTTTTGGGTATCCTAATTTGGAATGATTTTAGACCTCATACACACCACCACAATTATTTCCCTTGTCTTTCACTCTTTAAAATCAAATCAAGACTGAAACTAGCAAGTTGTACATTAATATTGTGTTCCTAAAATGACAAATCAGGTGAAAGTGAACAGAAAGTTTTATTTTCATATAGATTAGCAATAGTTTTGAGTATAACTTTTAAAAGAAAGCCATGATAATAAAGAGAAAATTCTTAAAAAGCCTTTCATGGTTAATGCATAAATGAGACAAACTATTTAGATATAGATTTTACTAAGATTTACTTCTTCATAAAAATAAAGGAAATAAAAAAATTAAAAGAAAAAAAAAAATCTATGAATCAATTCAGAAGAAATATAGAACAAATTATTGTTAGATGTTATTCCCGTCACCCAAACAATGATAGGTAGCCCTTCTAGCATTAATAGTGTTTATTCTATAAGAAATGACAAAAGGAATAAACTAATCAACCCCACATTTCTTTTTGTAGATCTAGTTAAATATGCAACAAGAATTTGCTGGTCTTAATAAGTAGCTTGACCATTTCTTTTTCAATTGTAAAGTGCCAAAGGTAAAGATGATAGTATGAAAAATATGGAATATTCTTTTACACAAATAAGTAAATTTTTTTTATTTTTAATACTCAGGAATTCCAAGAGAAAAATTCAGTTAAATCAATCTTAAATCAATATATTCTTAAAGTACTGCAGATCATTTGTAAACAGGAACTACTATCATAAAAAAAACAAAAAACGAAAACAAAAAACAAACGAAAAAAAAAAAAAATTTCCATCCTCAAATCTAAAGAGGTTACATCTTTTTCATTCCTCAATGCAGCATTAGCTCATGCACACAGTTGGGTTAAATTTAGGAGATATTGGTATGAATAGAAGTAAAAATGAAATTTTAAATGTGTATTGCTAAATCTAAACATAACATTAGTCAACATCTAGGATCTTAAAAAGGTACCCCCCACCCGTGCAAAAAAAAAAAAAAAAAAAAAAAAAAAAAAACCACAAACATTTAAAATATTAAGATTAAGGTATCAAGTTACTTTTATTGTTACTGTCTCCTTAAAGTCAATTGAATTACTCTAATCTTATAAAGTCCCATTCTTTGGTCTGAATGTGATATAGAAATGTCACAATTTGTCATTTCAATCTTACTTTTCATTAAGTCTATTTTCACCAAAATCGAGATCAACTGTTTTTTTTTTTGCACTTTTCTAGAAAAAAAGTACTTCATTATAATAAGAGTATTAAAAGCTAGACACAAGCACCCCGATTCTCTTTTATAGATTGAAAGCATATCTGAAAATTATTAGAAGTATTGAATTTTCACAACTTGAGGATTTAAATATCTGAAATTGATACAGATCTAAATTTAGTTTAAATCTATTAAAAATAACTTATCAGTTGAATACAAATTTCAAATAAGATGTAGATATCTCAAGTATGACTTCTGTATGTTAATAAACTGATTAAAGATTACTTTCAAAAGTTAAAACATACATACACACATTATATATATATATATATATATATATATATATATTAGATAGATAGAGAGAGAGGAAAAGAAACAAAACTACTTATAAAGCTATAGAAGACAAATAGTACAAAATTAGGAAGGACAAAGCTATAGTATAAAAATTGTGTGCACATGACAATGATTACTTTTAGGATCAATTAGATCAGAATCTAAACTTTAGTACAAGACCACTTAAACATTGCCAATTTTTCAAGTGACTTGAATGGACTCAATATTCAACCTGTGTACTCAAACTAATGGTATATTAGTCACTTTGCTTAAATTATAAAAGTATTTACTATGTCAAATTATGCGATAAAAGCTGAGTTATTTCCCCTGTTAAGATGAAATGAGTATTTTATAGTCAAAGTTTAAAATAAATTTGAATTTATAAATTTTATTTCATTTTTCATTATTGAGCAAAACAAAAAAAAAGTTTAACAATTTTGATTAACAGTTATTCTTAACAGCAATTAACATACAGAGAGGAGGAAAAACATGACCGATTTTAAGTTTTATGAAAATAGCTTTTAAAGAACATTAATAAACTAATTCTAAAAAAGTAGTGCTATATACCGAGTTCTGCAAATTTAAAGATTAAACTTCACTTTCAATTAAAATAATGCAATACAGAAGAGTATAAACCAAACTAAAAATTGAAAAGTGTGTATAAACTTCTATTAAAATAAAAAGGACACCTGACAATCAAATTGAACAGCCAGATATTGATTTTAATTCAATAAACTAAAATCCAACATGTAAAGAATTGATTTGAGGCAGCTAGGTAATTTTTCTTTGAAATCAGTAAAATAATTTCATCAACATAACCTATTGTACAAATATCCTGAGAATTAGCAAAGACAGAAAAAAGAAAAAACATGACAGTACTTTATTTGGGTCATTGAGCTATTTAAGTTTCACCTTTCAGATAAGTCATAAGCTAATAGCACAGAACCACATCTTTCTACTGGTCTAGAAAAAGACTTTGCAAATTCTATGAATATCTACAAAGTAGGGAAAATGGGTAACATGGACTGCAACTTGTAAACAAGTTTGAACTTAAATTGCACAATTAAATTCACTTTTGGACTAAAACTTATCCCCCAAGCTATGGGTTAAACAGTATGACTTTTTAGCAAGGATGGTTTTGGCATTAAATAACCCATGAAGGTTGATATGCCATCAAACCAAACTGATTCAGGATGACTATACAAAAATATTTCAGATTAATAAATAAACAAAATTAAAAATATAAAAAGGAATCCAAATTTTATAACAAGATAATTGATTTTATTAATTTCTAGATTAATAAACTAGTCACATTATGTAAGTCATTGAGAAATTAATAAAAGTTCAATTAAAGCTTATCAGAAAATTTGTTTTTTTTTTTTTTTTAGAGTAGTTGATAGTTTGAAAAGTCTTTAAAAATACATGCCAGAATAACCAATGAATTTAAATTTGATAAATTAAAACTGTACATTTGGAAATTTCAAGTGTTCTTTTAAAAAGCTTTAGTTATGGATAAATATGAATACATTACAGAAAAAAGTTAAAATTCATAGCTTCAGAAATTTTTTCTTTTAGAAAATCCAGTTTTTAAAGTTTACTTATCCAACTATACAAACTTAGAAGAGGAAAAAACTTATAAATTAATGACTAACAAGTAAAAATCAAATTAATCCACATATCCATTATAAGTCCATGTAATTCTTTTATACAAGTAAATCAAAAGAAAATTTTATTTCTAGTTGAACAGATTAGATGTAAGTTTCAACTTTTCATAGACTTATCACTATTTTTTTGATGGTTGTAACACTCACTTCAATGAAATGCATGTTTCTCGATTAATTCAGGAAACAAGCTATATAGTCTTAAATTTAAGTTACTGTATCTATGGCCAACCACATGGCTTATTGAAATAATTTGTTAGACATTTAAAAAAATAACTTTAGCATTTACAGTACAAGATGACCATAAGGGTCATTGATATTTGACTTCCATCTACCCCCACCAAGAAAATCTTTACTGCATGCTGCAAGAGGTTAAAAAATTCCATATTCTAAGCAAGGAATACAACAAAAATGTTAAGTATTCAAATTTTAAAAATAAAATTAATGCCATTATTTACCAGATAATATATAGAAACCAAATTCAAATATTAGAAGGAAAATTTAGGCAATTTTATAGTAGCCTCATTTGAAAAAAAAAATATTACACAAAAACAATTCTTAACCAACAGTGTACACATCTTCAAAGGATGAAACATTTCTTTTTGAATGGGAAATACATAGATTTTCAATAATCAATATTTTTGTTTTTGGTTCATATAGCCATGATGCTGAAGAAAAGTGTAACGATTATTACAATCATTACGGATTTACATATAGCTAAAAAGGTGAAACAGAAAGGTCTCAATTTTTTTTAAAATGTCAAGTTTCATACCAAAATTTCAACCCATTTAATCTTGATGAACAGCTAATAGGCATAATGGACAAGGCAGCAGGAAATGACTGAATTAAAAATTGAAAGGAAAAAAGAAAAAAAAGCAGCTAGCACCACATTAGTCTTAAATGTAACATCTTGATATAGACTTAATTGACATCTGAATAATTTTAACATTTTATTTATTATTTTACATATACCAATTTAGACTATTTAAAATTTAATCTTGTTTTAAGTCAATGGGTTTGAAAATGAAATCTCAAAAAGGGGTACAAATTGTAAGCCAAACATTTGCTGATCTACTAGGTTTTTAAATAATACTCAAAAGCCTCTTTATAAGCAAGAAATACATTTAAAAATGTTCGATATGATAAATGACCAGATTTTCTGAGTTTCTCGATCTAAGTTTTAATTATAATTGCTATTTAATAGGAATACATAATTACATACACACACACACACACACATATATACACAACCAACCAACTAGTATTTCAAATATTACAAAACAATATACCAATCATTTTTAATAAACTAGAATTATTAATGCAGACTATCAATTTTACGGGTTGAAATTCACTTACATCAAATTTATATTACACCAATCAGAGTGGTTAATTTACAAAACCAAGTTTGAATAAGGTAACATTTCAGAGAGCATCCATGAAATTGAGGAAAGACAGGCATTCTATAACAAGACTCAAATGAAAAAGAAAATCTCCATTATGAATTATCTCTTATATTCAACTAAATAACTAAAATTATAAATCTGTTATACAGAAATTATTATAAATAATTTTGAAAGACTTTTCAACCTAATTTGATTATTTTCAATATTTCTGACAATACAAAATAAAGTCATTGATATGATGTTAATGTCAAAAAGTTCTCAAGTGTCATTTAGTGCTTCCATAATCTTTAAATGCACAAAGATTAATAATCAAATGTGACTACACATGCCCTTCCTTCAACAGATTCAGAACAACCTAGCACAGATTACAACTGAGAAAACATGATGAAACCAATCATTGAAGACATTTTGAGTTTGCTATGGAGATAAAGGTCATTTAATATTTGCTACAGGTGACACAGTTAAGAGTTTAATAAAATTGCTCATTCTGACACAGTTAAGAGTTTAATAAAATTGCTCATTCTAGAAAGCTTGGAAAGCTTCCTTTATTTAATGGCATATCAACCTTCAGGAGTTATTTAATGCCAAAGCCATCCTTGTAGAATAGAAGTGATACTATTTGATCCATAGCTGAGAGGATCTATACCTTTCCCAAAGGTATTAGTCCAAAAGTGAACATTAATAGATGTAACTCATTCAGTACAAGGCTGCAGTCCAGGATGTTAGCCATTATACCACAGGGATGCCCCCCACCCCCAAGAAAAATTGCTTTAACACAATCCTTTCTATTTCTTCCGTTTGATTGTACCAAACTTAGCAAAGTTTAGATCATCCAAGACTTTGTATATTTTCAGCCAAAAAATCTATTAAAAAAAAAAAAAAAAAAAAAAAAAAATAATCAAGCCTAACTATTTTTACCAAAGAATATTCAATAAATTTCATTTATGTCTTTCACAAAAAGTAAATTCATAAATGATTTTAAAAGCTGCATAATGTAAAAAATAGGTTATTTTCTTAGATTTGTTTTTGTTAATTAGAAGGTATTATTTTAGTATGTATAGAGAACTTCAAACCATCAATTTGGTTAAGTCACCATGTTTTTCTCTATCATTGAAAGAGTCACTTCAAATAGAATTTTAAGTCATCCTCTGTCAAAATACTTGTTTTCGTATGTGAACAAAGTTAATAAAAAAATAAATGAATAAATAAAGCCCTTAATTATATTATGCTATCACATCATCTTAATTCAATAGACTGCAGAAAAAATATTTGTATAATATTAATAAACAGTCAACTTCCTTAAACTTTAAAAAGAATTTTAAATATAAAAAAAAAAAAAAAAAAAAAAAAAAAATCTATATCCATTAATATGACTGCACTAATTTGAAAACAATACTTCAAGTTATATGTCAATATTTACAATACTATTCACTCTCATACTTGTGACCTTGAGCCATACTAAACTAAGCTTATAGAATAATATTGATCAAGATCACTCCCCAAAATTGTAATCTTTCAGTTTAATGACAACTCTCCCACCACCTTGAATTTACATAATCTCCATTCATCACAGCAATCAATAATCATTAGAGAATTTGGTTTCTAGAGGATCCAGTTCACTTTTGCAGGATTTAAAATTTAATTTCAGCTGTATAACTGAAGCTTGCTGATTAAAAAAAAAAAAAAAAAAAAAACACATGCACACAAAGGTATTTGAGAACACTTAGCTGAAGACCAATCAAAGTTAGTTGGCTTATGCTAAAATTTAACACCTCCCTTCAATGTATTGAGAGCATTAACATGGCAGCTTCCAATCTGACACAGAAGAAAAGACATTGTGCTTGTGACAGCAGAAGCTACCAAGCACAGCAACTTTAAGATTGCCAGCTTCTCCAAAGTGACTAAGTCTTTCATGAAGTTCAAGGTCAGGAATAACCTGGGAGGCCTCTGGTAAAGACATATCATCCATGACCAAGAAAAAAGAAAAAAAAAAAAAATTCTAAACAGTAAATATAGCAAAGTTTATTCAGTAAGTCAAGGGTCTTATCTCCAGTAAGAGTGCTATTACTGAGCCACGCACAGTGACAATCTCCAGAAATTTGTGAAATCCATTATTATTATTACAGCATTAGGGTGAAAACGATCCTTGAAATTATAAGCACCTGTCAACATCTATGATCAAAGTGATCCAGCTAAGAATTTTCATGATCAAGTCATCCTAACATGTGGTCTTCTAGCTCCCTCAATTTGGACCCTCTCTACTACTATGTCTAAGGTATCATCAAAAGAAGAAACCAACCATTAGCTATCACAATATTAAGAACTCCTTCAAGGGAGCTACTGTTGACAAACAAGAAATACATGCTCTGAGAATACACTCATTATCCCAGAAGCCATCCAAGAAACTGAAAGTGGTTTTATTGAATAATCTTCATTTTTTTCTAAGTTGAACATGCATACAATTTAAAATTTTTTCCTTATAATTTGTTTTCAATTACCTGGCACATCCTGTGCTAACTTAACCTAGTTCTGGTTTGCAGTTACAAGAGAATTACAAAAATTTGAAAATTTCTAATTCATTAAATACCAGTCATTTTGTTTTTGTATATCTAATTCAATTTAAATATACTTAGGCAACTTTAGAAAGAAAAAAAAAATTTCATCCAAAAAGTAAGACCACACTTTTTACCAATCTAAAAAAGAAGTCACAAGTTAATACGACATTGAAGTTATGGTACACAAATGTGGATAATATTAAGATTTAATCCATTTAAAATTGAAATCCTTAAGTGCAATGACAATTTCCATAAATAATCAATAGAATATTTAAACAATTTTATAAAACAAAATCAACTCATCAAATAAAGTTAGATCTTGTAATCATCTGGTAGAAATACTGAAATTTAAACATCTATACTTTGAGAATGTGTTTTTTTTTTTTAACACAATTCCTACACCGAATTATAACAAAACTGGATATCTATCACAAATTAAAAGTGGGTCACCTAAATATTTCATGTCTTTTTTGTCATAATGAATTTGAACTTAATCCTGTGATAAATGGTTAAAATAACAAAAAACACTAGATTTTTAATGATTTTTTTTTTGTAAATGCAAAAAGATATGTGCAGTTTACATAAAAAGTACTGTGAATGATCAACAAAAATTGTTTTGTAGATTTTCATGTAAAAGAGTTATCAGTGAATAATCCTGTATGATTGGGTAGACCAGGTGAAGTTGATAGCAATCAAATAACAGTATTTGAGAATACTCGATGTTACACAATACTGGAAATAGCCAACATACAAAAATATATCTAAAACAAATGACATTTTAATAGAATTTTTTTTTTTAAATGATAATGTTTATTCCCTTAACACTGCAATAGGCAGATAACGCAATTGCTTGCTCAGAAAAAGAAAAAAAAAAAGAATTTAAAAGTTGGTGGCACAAAAAACTGCTGTTCAATAAAGTTAATGCCGAGAGAAAGAGAGAAAGGAAAAAATAAATCTTATAATTCAAGCCGAACAAAAATACCATTACTGTTCGTGTCAAAAGAATAGATCTTTCAGTAAATAAAAAGAAGTATAGATATCAACTCTTGAATTTAATATCAAACAATTCTTAACATCCAATTCAGCAATTGTCATTAGTTCTGAGTTCTATCATTTAGTCCTTAAATATTGAGCAATATTTTTCAATTCATGCCGTTATCATTATTATCATCAACACCAAGTCTTGCCAAAATAAGAGATGTATAAAAAGAGAGGAAAGCTCTTCATAGAAATGCATTAATTCTTAAAAATTGGAAAGACATTTTGACTATCATGTGTCCCATTCAAGGATTATATTTCAGTCAGTATTATTTTAAGATGTACCACACAGATTTTACAAGTTTAAGGAACTTACTGTATTTCTGCTCAAAAATTTCAAAATATTAGTACTAAGTTCTACAACTGATTTGTAATATCAAGTAGTATTGACATCTACTAAAATCTCTTACACCAGAGGAGTGTGTGTGGGGGAGGCATTCATTACAGTAGTATGAATTTGCTAGACAAACTCTAAAACCAGTATTCCACAGAAAAGTATGTAACCAATAGCAAGAATCAGTAAATCTAGATAGTAATACAATAACTTCTAAACTTTGTTCAAAAAGAGGTTAAATAAATATCAAACAACGCAAGACAAAATGATTTCATGCCAGTTATACAATCCTGTTCTAAAATCAGTATTCTAATAGTAAACAATACTATTCCATCAATAAAAAGCATTTGTCAGGAATATTATGTCAAAATATAAATCAGTCCACAGTAAACCACTTAGACTAATTCAAGTACATCACGTTTGACAACGGTTATCCCCAACAAGCAAATTTAAGGGAAGTATATACAGAGCATAATTTGGTATTCAATGATGGATCATACAATAGAAAAATAAATAAATAAAAGGGACACTTGTTAATTTGTATAATTCCTCTTATGATCTAAAATCGACTGTCTTAATCCATTACCGTCAAATAAAATATTGGTTGGGACTTATAACTAACAAAATGTGGCTATGTCAAAAATATTGGAGATGCCATTCTATACAAGTTTTATTTATTTTGCACTAGCTATCTAAAATGTAAATTTCAAATGTATAAAAAAGTAAAAACATACAACCTTTAAGAGTATAGAAATATCAACCAGATTTTATTCCAATATATTACCTAAAGTTTTACAAGTACAAATCAAGAAGAAATTTCAAAATCAAATGTTTTTAAAAGAAAAACCTAATTGTACTAACAAAGAAATATCTTCATAATATTAAAATTAATGAAATTTCATTAAGTTTAGCCACAAACTGTCAGAAATTTGAAAATATGTGACCATTATAATAGGGATCTGATTTAAAAAAAAAAAACAAAAAAAAACAAACAAGTCAACACATGGCAAATGACAAAGTTGACCTCACAGAGGTCAGAACAATACAAGTTTAATAGCTGTCTTTTCGTTTGAATTTACGTTTTTAAAAGTTTATCAATTGTTTTGTTTTTCTAACTAAATTATACGAACAATATTAGGATTTACACGAAAAATTAATATTTGAAAATAATTACAAAATTAAATACTTTTCAAACCTACACAAATTATACATTAGTCTTCAGAAACTTTTTAAAAAAAAAAAAGAGTATCTAAACATTAAGAGAGATCACAATGAAGATGATTCAAATTTTTGAAAAAAAATACAAGCATGTATATCTCTCCTGAATCTAAACGAGAGAAAAAAATACAACTTAAATACTTAGATTGTAACTCAATATTTGATAGATAATCAAAACAATTGTCAAATCACTGTCAATCCAGGCATGTCAGTGGAAAAGTTGTGGCTTATCTGATAGTCCTGTTACCAGCCAATATCTGAAAATAGTTATTTATCAAGGATTGCTTAGTTGTGACAAGGCCAGAAGTATAGGACGCCCAGTTAGAATCGAACTTGATAACGATTGTTTGCTAATCCAGCTTGCTAACCATGTCTGAAAATACTTAATTCTAATCTAAAATGTAAAGGCGATTTTTCAGAAGACATCGGTGAAATGGTATGTTATTCTTCTTTGGTGAATTATCAAAGAGCAGGGTTTCTCAAGCAGTGTTTCCCCAGAACTCTAGGGTTCTACAAGAGAATATTAGGGGTTCCGCGAGATAGTTAAAAGAAAATTAATAATGGTTAATAATATTTAATTTCACAAGATTTGACCGATTCGAATTTCACAATTTTAAAATCTACAAACCGATGGAGATTTACTTTCTGGTGATAAACATTTTTAGACAATATTTAAAATGGTTGTTCTCTCTCATATAGCACAATTAATGACAGTCAAAAGTTGAAATTTGTACCAGTATTGATATCCTGTTATCTGATTATGTTGTTTTCATCAATCTCAATACAAAGTTTGTTACCAAGTACAAATATAAACAAGGTAAAAATGTAAAAGTTAACTAATCTATTCTTTGGCTCAATTACTTACTGCTTGAGCAATATTTTGATTGACCGAGATCATATATAAGAAAAACTTGTAGCTCTCCGGGTTTTTTTTTTTTTTTTTTCTTTTTAATACACAGTGTCCTCACAGTAATTTCCAGTTATTCCAAAGGATCAGCTGGTAATAGTAAATAAAATCCAAGTTTGAAGTGAAGTTCATCATGGTAAAATCCAGAGGTAATAAAAGCCAAAAATTGGTAAATCCAAGTAGGAGGGTCGTTCTTGTTCCTTTTTTTTTTTAGTTTTGATATTTTTCAAAATCAAAAAGCATAAATCGTCTGTTTATGACGAGTAGGCAAAAGCCCTTGATGGGTAAACCCTTACAACAATGAACCACAGAGAAAAAGAGAAGGGAAAGATAAAAAAAAAAAAAAGATGGGGTGTTAGATAAAGAGATGAGGGGGTGCACTATTATTAATGGCCCTCATTCCGCACCACGTGCAATGATAAAGCAAGTGTGACCCTTCCCCTTTTAATTCCACGAAGAAAAAAAAATTGGGGGTCATAAAATGTCAGACCCTGAGTGTAAACATTTGATCCTTGAGTAGCACAATCAATCAGGAGTATAATTGCCTGTATGCTGAGAGCTGAAGAAGAAAACATGCTTCATTTTTTTTTTAAATGGTTAAAAAGAGAAACTAGGTTGAGTTTGTGTGTGTGTGTGTGTGTGTGTGAAAACGTCAGATAGAGGGTAATAAGTATTGACAAATGTAGTGAATGCATTACGACTAAAACCTCATCTTCTGCTTTTTATAGACTCCATAGCGCTTGCAACATTCAACATAACAAGCATTTATTCTATTTAATAAAATTATATAACAAGTCATAATATTTATGCTAAAAAAAAATGAAAAAAAAAAAAAGATACAAATGTATGCATTTATTGATTAGCATTAAAAAATGCATATTTAAAACAAAATTAATAAAAAGATGGCTTACAAGATTTGAATATTAAAAAAAAAAAAAAAAAAAAAAAAAAAAAAAAAAAAAATGAAACCTGTCAAAATTTTGTCCAGATTTATTCAAAAATTTAACAAAAAATTTTCAATTAAATTTGAAGCAATTTGTTCAAGAAAATTGCTTGTGATATAAAAGATAATACAAGTGTCGGAGGATGAACCAGTCAGTTCAGTTTACCTTTGAAATATTCACAAATGAACAGATTAAGTAAACATGCAGACAAAAACACGCCCCCACAAGAAAAAAAAAAAAAAAAAAAACCTGCCACAATTTTGAATAAAAATTAAAAGCTATTTCCAACGTTAATTATGGGGGGGGCAGCCAAAAGACGACATTAGTGCGAAACCAAAACCAACTATTATTACGAATACATTTGCATATTGTTACATATATAATGTCCATAATGAATTGAAGTGGAACGACAGATGCAAGATTTTTTAAAGCTTATTCATTCATTTTTTTTATTAAAATTATGCCAATTATAAAGCAATTTACAAAAACAAAGAAAAATCAAAACAAATGAGAAAAACTGGGCTTTTTTGCGACTATTTTTCTCCACTACTATGAAAGTCAAGTTCACAATGGCTCATTTGCATAATATATGCAACAATACTGATTGTTGCCTAGTTTGTTTTAAATTTTGGCAATTTCGCAATGTCTTGAATCGTTCTGTGCTGAAAGCGAGAAGAGAAAGAAAGAAAGAAAAAAAAAAGGGTAGAAATGATGAATTATATAATGTACTAAAGCACTTTGGAGAAAGAAAACCTGTATGCATAAAATTAGCGATGAAATCTAGACCTGTACACACAGTCGTCGACAATGTGTCTGAATAATACTCGTAAATGACATGTTGCTGCTTGCTTGCTACAATGATGACAATGAAAAGATTTGCCTCATAGCTAATTGCAAGAGAAGAAACAAAGCAACAAATGTTCACAAAAAAACATTGGGAAAAGAAAACGCTTTTATAAAATGTTAAAAAGTTTAAATGCTGATAAGTAGAGACTGAAATATTCTTTGTATAATAATAACCCGAAAAAATGAGAAAATCTTCAACACACACACACACATATATATATATATATATATATATGTATGTGCACACAGAAATGTTAATTTCGTTGAATAATTTGTGAAAGGGATCTAGCAAAAGTCTCAAGTCAAGTTATTGAATAAGCAAAGAGGAACTATATTGGTAGTAGTTTAGAGGTATCAAAAACCTCAGACAAAGACGAATTTTGGGCGTTTTGGTAACGGCAAAATTTGAAATGATTATCGATAACATATTTAAGTCCAAGATCCTTTTCCAAAATTTCAGTAAATAATAGGAGATTATGAAAAGTGCTTTAAAATATGTAAATAAAACTAAGAATAGAGACCATTGTTATCTTGTGGAGGAATTTCAAAAGACACTGACAATCTGAATGTCAATGAATGTCTGATTTTAAAATTGAGTCTACTAAATAAAATAAAAAAATTAAAAAAATTTTAATAGAGACAGTGTTAAGTGTCGTTAAAGAGGCACACACACACACAAGACAAAAACAAAAAACATTGACAGTGCACGAGAAATAAAGATAGTTGCAAGATCTATCAGAAGAAAAAAATGCTGAAGGTAGTCACAGTCTATGAGCAAAGTTAGGAGCTTAGAGGAAGGGGGAGAGTATCTAGGTTGGAGAGGAGGGCTAAGAAATTGACTAGAGGTGGTATGTGGAGAGAAAGAAAGAAAGAGACAACACACACATCGAGTAGAGGTGGAAAATGCTACAATCTCTGACTACTGTTGGTCTAGTTTTCACTAGAAGTCAGAAACACACAGTCTTTTAAATGAATAGGCCTACTACTCGAATGCATGTGCCATCACAAAGAATATCACACGGACTAAAAAAAAAAAAAAAAAAAAAAAATTTTTGTACATGAAAGAGCCTCTATCTTAAATTCAGTCAACTGTCGAAAATGAAACGTTACACACACGTGTTATGTGTGCGTGTGTATTACATACACACGTGTACATAAGTTTAATAATTAAAGTGGCTTCATTTTTGTCTATCCATCCCCCCCACCTTTTTTTTTTTTTGAAACCTTGAAAAATAATTTTTATTAAGCTGAATCTTTTTAAGTGACATTTAAATTTTAAATGAAATCTATCAAACCAATATCAATGACTTCGTGATAGAAAAGTTTTTTTCTTTTAAAAAGAAAGATTCGTAAGATATTTTTGTTAGACTTATTCTCGAATAATAGCAATTAAAACAAATAACGATTATTTTATTTACAATTATTTTTTTGTTATCGGTGGTGGTAATTTTTACGGGCAATAGCGGCTATGATGATGCGTGTGTGTAGCAAGGAAAGAAGAAGATTAACGAATAATTCATAGGATAATCAGATTCCTAATTTAATACCGTAAACCATAAGGCTTCAGTAGGTTTGAACACAGAAGGAAGGTATCTTTTTATAAGTTTATTTTATCAAGAACGAAGAAGCGGTAACCAGCTGGTAGATTGATATTTTTTCCCAAAAAACAACTGAAAGAAAAACCTATTAAGTTTACAGATTCGTCCATTGCCAAAAACTTTAACCAGATTGCTATTTTCCTTCTTTTGATAAATAAAAGAGAAATGACCTTTGTGTTTTGTTTATAGCTGACAAAACATTAACCAGTCAAGGTAAAGCAATATATATATATATATATATATATATATATATATATATATATATATATATATATATATATATATATGTACACACACACACAGTAAGTAGAACATTGATATTATCGATACTACTGATTTTAATTTACGATATCGTGGTAGAAGTCTCCATTCATTTGACAAAGAAATAACTTAAACTTACTTACAAAGAACCCCCCATCGAAATATAGAGGAAATCAACAATCATATAGAAATAATATTTTTAAAAAATCCAGTTCTTTAACTCAACTGCCATGTATAGCACAAAGAATCCGTTCTGAATTCTAGTAGCCAAAGCTTTGTTAAAAGTCATCAACTCAAGCCATTTTTGTTAAATTAAGACTAAGATATGTGATTCGCATGGAAATCTAAGTTTATCAATTTATCTAGAAACAAAATCCAATTGCTTAGTTTTTTTCCAATTGTAAAAAGAAGTTAGGTTGTAAGTAGACTTTTAGAGTCAAAACTACTATCAACAAGACCAACTCTTGTTGTAGTCATAGTCTATTACATACACACACGCATTTTAGGATGCACAATGTCTGAGTAGAGAGAGAACCTTGCGATTTATGACCTAATACAACAATTAAGAGAGAATTTCGTTTTATTACATTACTTTCGTGTTTTTTTTCTTAAAGAGTTGTGAAAATTCTTCGTTTTTGTTTCAAACAATATATGGAACTAGGTTTTAGATTTTGAACGAGGCTATAATGTTGAAAAGTTTAAGACCGTCAAAGAGAAGATACACATTAAATTTTATAACTAACCTTTTAAATCCGGCTAGACAAGGATTTTTAGGTTTGAAAGCCAGTCGTGAATATTAGAATAATAGAATGTCAATGTTAAATGAAAAATGATTTAAGATTAAACTTGATTCTGAACGACTAATAAAAGGGAAACTATATTATCAAACTACACCTTTTCTTTTTTTACTGCCGTTTTGTTATGTAGTTTTTTTTTTTGGGGGGGGGTTGTGTGTGTATTTAGCAAATTCACAAAACTAAGAAACACACACACATATATATATATAAAAACGAAAGCAGGGAGGATGATAGAATACAAGGTGCATAAAGAGAGGACCGAGTGTAGATTATCGAGTAGAAAAGCACCGAAAGAGGCCAAATGTTATATGTAAAAAAAAAAAAAAAAGAAATAAGAAAGAAGTGTCCGTTGTAGGAGGAGGATAGTAGAAAGAAAAGTAGAAGCGAAAAGAAAAAAAAAGACCTTTATGTATGCAGACAAATAAAGAGAGGGGAGAGAGAAAAAAATAATAATAAAGCGTTCAAGACTACTATACAGATACAGGGAGGGGGAAAACAAGAACAAACTGTTTAGAGGGAGGGGGAGGAAGAATAACATGTGTGAGAAAGAGAAGACGACGACAGAAGGAGAGAAAGAAAGAGACTAGAATAGAAGCACGAAAAATTTTTTTTGAAAGAAAACCTTACATTGATTTTAGTCATTCCGACAATTTTGTCCACTTCGAAGAATTCATCAGATTCTCTAATCATATCGCTGGGTAGTTTTCGCCGGCCATAGTTCTTTTTGCCGTCCATTTCTCTCGTTTTCTGTTCAGACGAAGCCGTCACACCTTCCTTCTCCTCCGCCATGTTGACGCGGCGGTGGTGGTGGTGATGGTGATGGTGGTGGCGTTGGTGTCGGCGTCGGCTGCAGGATTTTCGTTGTCGGGTCACGGATGGCCACCTCCTCCTCCAACAACTTCGACAAAACGACCACTTAAATGGCACAGAAAAGCCAGCATCGAGAGTCGGGCGCCCGACAATAACACTGAATAAAACTCATATTTTTCTATACACAATACGGATTCGGGAAAAAAATCAAAAGACATCTGTATTAAAAGAAAAAAAAAATCTTTCCCTAGTCACTTCTCGTGTCAGCAGAGCAGCTGCAGTATGAATTGAAACTAGTTAACCTGCTCCTCCCCTGAGTCGAGAAAATGGTAGATACAGTCGGGTTATACCAAACCTTGAAAAATGGACTGTTCCAGGGAAAGAAAGAGAAGATAGCAATAAAGAGAGAGAAGGTGAATGAGTGAGTGAGTTTCGATATTTGCTTTCTACCCAAAACCTTACAGTAGTCGTGTCCGATTCTCTCTACTTATTTTCTCCTCCTCCTTCATCTCATACCCTTTTCTCCCTAACACTTGCTCTTTCTTTTTTTCTCCAAAGTTTACAATTTTCCCTCAGCCGAGTGTAAATAACCAGTCCTACGCTACGTATTAAAAGTTTTAATTTAGCTTTAAGGACTGGATTTTCATACCACGAAAAAAGCTACCAAGTCAATCTTAGTCTTATCTTTTTAATGAAGATTTTTTCTGTTTATATTTTCTTTTTTATATAACAAATTCTACCCAGAATTCACCTTCCAGTTTTACGCAACTTATAAATTTTAGTTTTGTCTATATTAGTCACTGGAAGCAAAGCTTCAACGCATAATCCGAATGCTATGTGCCTTTTATGAAAACCAAAAAAAAAATGTATTTTTTAAAAAATATTAAAAGTAATATATCTACAGTAATTATTGCTTAAGTAAAAAGATAATTAACTCCTACGCACCCCTTTTATGTTATCTAACTACATTCGAAAAGACAAAAACAAACGTTCTTTCATCTATATTGTAATTAGCTGATATTACTTTACACAAAAAGAAAAAAAATTATCTGATGTACGATGTCATTATTTCATAAAATATATATCCTACTACTGGACATAGATTGATCAAGAATTTGAAGAAAGAAAAAAATCTTAGGAATAAAATTAAAGGAAAACTGTTTCTCCCTGAGTGTTTCGATTTTTAAGAATAATTACTGATGTCTTCTTGGAAACGAGTAAAACAAAGGAATTCTTTGAAATCATATTTGAAAAACGATTTTTTTAGCTTTAATTGGCTTCAACCGACTTAGCCAGGTATAAGATTTAATTTAGTTACTAGTGTTGCTTTTTTTTCATATTCACTCAGTGTTGTGATAGCAATCTTCACATATTTAGAATGAGAATATCAATAATCCCATTTTTAAAGAATACGAAGAATAAATCAAAGCCAACTTTCTTAATTTATAGAACTAAATTCTTAATTAACTTAAAAAGTGAGCAATTTCCTCCCCGAACTTTTCGTGGTATACAAGAACTATAAATAACATGGTCGATACACTCACGAAAAATTTGAAAATAAATACCGGTAATCCTTTCCCAGAAAAAAAATACAAGGACGTAATATTTATTTCCTCGTCTTTTGTCTAAAATCTCCAGTAGAATAAAACGTGAAAGCTCTTTTTTAGTTGTTATTTTTTTCTAGAGGTGTGGATAGTATTGACTAATCAAAATAGAGGAAAGATTTTAATGATCCAATCAGAATCGAGCTTATGTAACAAACGCTCTAGTTTACTGCTTATATGTACGTGTGTAAGAAAGAAAGGAAGGCAAAGTTCGTGCGTGTGTATATTGGTTCCTTCCTTTTTTTTTCTTTTTTTTTGGTGGGGGAATGGATGTAAATATGCGACTATCTTTCTCTACAGACTCTCACATAACTTTGGATTATTGTTCAAAAAGTATCTCTTCTACAATAAACTTTTAAGGTACAGTTTATTTTAGATAGTAGACAAGATCCCGTTTACATTGCTTTGATAAATCAAATTATTTACAAAATAATTCGATATTTCACTACATGGTTTTAAAAAAAAGTTATAAGCCTAAATACTATGGCCATTCATTCATATTCAAAAAATGGATTTTGATTTAATAATCATAGAAAACGGATGTGTTTGATGCCATAGGAATTTGATTATTTTTGTATTATTGACATTTTGTTTAAAATCTCAGCCTAAGGTCAACTACAAACATCGTAACGACGTAACATTTTAAGTCTTTCACAATCTACATTGACCTGTCTTTGTTATAATAAACTCGTACAGTTTATCGAATTTTATTGTCAATATTTTTAACTTTGCCATCTTTCACTACGAAGACGTAATGTAAATTTGTATGTTTTAATTTTATTTTAGTCAAATTATATTTAATGATAACGATTTTTTTCTGTAAATTCTTTTCTCGATTATTTTCCTTTTTTTATATCTGATGTGGCAAACTGAAAGCTAAGTGTAAGTCCCCAAAAAAGTGTTTTAAATGCCTGTCTTTCTGAGTACTAGTAGTAGTACCCACCATCTTTTGAGGGTGATTTGTACGTAATGTAAACGAGATCAAAAAGACTTGTGCGGTATCGTCCTTTTCTTGCCTCCAATCTAAAAAGAGATGGGACAAATAAAAATCATTGCCATTTCCCAAGGGAAGAGATTATATCTGATTTGTACTGTATACACGAAAATACATGACATAATTACACACACATTATCCATTATTTATTTTTACAATTCTAATAAAATCTGAGATGTTTTTCATTCTTCAATTTCTAAAAGATATCAATTTTATTTTGCTATTATTATTTTATTTCCCTAAGTTTTCAACCATTATTTTTCCTTCACATTTCATTTCTGTCAGTAGCATAACATAAAAGAAATAGTATTTTTCTCTGTGTGAAAAAAAAAATTAAAGCAATTAAAAATATTTTTTTTATTGTGAATAAAACGTAATTGTTTTAAAATGACGATAAAGGTAGTAGCCTACTGGTTAATAACAATATTTTTCAATGATTAAATATCAAAAATAATGTGTGAAAAGAACAATTTAAACATCTAAATTGTGGCTTGTCTTGTAGTTATTTCCCCACAGTCGCCAGTGATCAGTGTTAGTTGATTTTCCGAAAATTGCCGCAACACAATCTTCTTACCCATATTTGATCTTGTGTCATGCTAAGCTTGAACGCACCCGAATTTCTTTGTAGATAATTTTTAAGTAATAGTATCTCCTTGAGAGAAGACACTTTTTTTTAAGTTTTTAAATTCTCATAAGACATAGATTATTGAGTTTTCTATGTCGTGTTAGTATAAAACGAAAAACTCAAGGCACTGTGCTATATTTTTTAATGAATTTATTTAATCTCATTTTTTTATAGATAGACTTACTGTGAAGTTAAGTAGTTTAAAAAAAATCCAGCTGTCTTAGGCTTAAATTCTAACATTTTTCATAATTCAAAGATTTTATTTTACAAACAAAACATGTCTTCAACAATAATAATAAATATGTATTATTTTACCAATCTTCGATCTTACCCATTCACAGGTAAATATTTAATGACACGTGTATTTTATTGCTACAAAATACACGTATTATCAATTTTTAACGCACAAAATTTGGCACGATGCCAGAAAAACAGACAAAGACAATAAAAATGTGATCCTACTGCTCGTTGTTCTTCTGTTTAAAAATGATCCTGTCACTTGTTGCTGGAGACAGTCGTTTTTATTTATTTTTATCTTAATTCATACACTGCTTAACAAAATTCTTTGAAAGACTCCACTATATCTAGACCACTTTTACTGTTATTCACATGCGAAAACTAAAACTGAAATCGTTGCGTTACGCTTTACAGATTCAAGCAATTCTCATTAATAATTTTGTTGCAGATTTTATAACTGGATCAAACAAAGTAAACCAAAAAGGTTGATTTTAGAGGTATTTTCTCATTTCTAAAATGAAATGAAGTTTGACCTTGGATAAAGTTAAAAAGACATCTGCACCAGCCAAACTATTTTAAAACCATCGCTTCTTAGACACATGTGTGAAAAAAATCCTACCATTCCACTGTTAGAAAGAACAAGACGAAAGAAAAGGAGAGAAAAAAGTTACTAGAGAGGAACAAGTGACGGTATTAAAAGCTGTTGGGGGGAGGAGAAGGTGACGTAGTATCTACGTAGGTAGATATGTATATGTCATTGAAATTCGTTACGTTTTAAACAGTAGCACCTGCTCGCTGTAATCCTTGCAAGTTTATGATGACAAGTAATTTTAAAGCAAGTTTTCTGTAATCATCCACTATGTTATTTAAGAAGTGACGTTTAAGGGAAGTTAGTCAACTTTTTTAAGTATCTGGTGTCATTAAACACAAACCGTGCTGCTGTTTTATTTATTTTTACATTACTTCGTAATGTGGAAAAATAACTTAGTTTCGTTTGTTGTACATGCACTATTATCAATAAATCTGATAACACAAACCAAATAGTTTTATTGACTCAATTGTTGCTTTAAAAAAGAAGGCTCACTCATCTATGGGCTGAGAGGAAATTGGATCAAACTCCACCTACACCAATTTCAGTTAAACTTTCTTATTTTCTTGTAGCCCGAGGTGCTGTGGTGTAAAAGTTTTTTTTTACTATTATACCGGTCTCATCTCTTTCTTTTTTTAAGTAGATCTCGATATTCTAAAAAAAATTCTTATAATTACTAATTGAACTGTTTTTGAGATATTGATTCTCGTTAATTACGAGGGGGATTGAATTTGGCATGTAAATGTCTTGTAAAATGCACTCCGACCGGTGCTCATCGAAAATCCTAAGTTTATGCGCGTGCGATTGACCGGCAATATTCGCTATAGGGTTGACCGGCTATAGGGTTGCTAAGGGGCTATTCTGGTACAGAGTCACTTTTTATTGACCGTCGGCGCAGCACAGTCAGCAATAATTGGGAGGATTAAAGTAGACGCGCTCTTGCAACCCTTCCCTCGCCGGTAGAGTTAGCCCGGCGTTAATCCAGCTTTGGTCCCCTGCTGGCGCAGCACATTCATTTTTTTTTTTTAACTTCATTTTTTTGTAGAAAAAGTATTCGTTTTTTGTGGTTTATCTACGTTTGTACGTGGTACAGGGTAAAGCACTAGTCGGTGTGCATTTGACATTTATATGGTAAATTGAAACCCTCGTAATTAACGAAAAACAATTAATATCTCCAAAACAGTTAATTTGGTATTACAAGATCTACCCTAAAGGGCATGAAACGGAAAAATGTATTTCTCAAAAAATATTTTACAGCAGTAAATCCGTTCCCACACCTATTCTTAACTCCCAACCCCCAACCAAAAATAGGAAATTTGGATTTTGGGGATGGGAAACCTTAAAGCCAATAACATTTCTTTGGATTGTTCAGTAAAATTATCGTTTTGTTGGGTTATGATCATTGTATCCCAAAACTGAATTATGATTTAAAAAATCATATAAATAATGATTTCCCTTAAGGGGGAAATATCAAATCAATGTGAAAATATCTTAATTTCAAGCGCAACAATCACTTAGGAAATTATTTACACCCCCCAAACTAAACTTGATTGGTATTTTCCTGTAGTGTTCGGTCTTGTTTATAAAATCGTGCAATTAGCAAATATGTTTATTCGAAACAAGAAATAGGAACAAAAAGCTCCGCATCAACCCCAGCAAGGCAGCTGATTCACTATCACCAAATTTTTGAAATACTCTTTTTGGCTTTCATTCCTTAACTGGCAGCAACATGACAAGTTCTTTTGAAGGGAAAGGAGAAGTGAAGGCAATAAAATTTGTTGCGAAAAAAAAAAAAACCCAAAAAAACGAGCAATTCCTGGAGATGTTTATAAAATTAAGAGAGTTGTGGAAAATAAATGAAGACAGTTGCATTGAAGAATTGACCCTGTCAGTGGTCATAGATGGACTCATAGTAATGACGATTAAATAATACTACATTGAACTAGTGGAGACGTCATGCCGGTTCAGCTTGTCGATGTTCTTGAAAACTTTGAGTATGAATCTGACATTGATAATAATGACGACCACGAATATCAAAATGAAATGTCATCTGACAATGACAGTTGTGATGAAGATTCTGATGAAGATTTCTAAGCAAATGATAATTGAAGTATATCATTACGTAAATATCGATATATTTTTCAATAAAAAAACCAAAGTTATGAACTTAACATTAAATCACATTATAACCAGTGAACTGTACATTTCTATGACTGATTTTATTTATCATAACATTTTATATACGATAAATTATTGATATATATTCTGTAATTATATTATCATCCTTTACCGTGATGATTTATCCAAAGAAACTTTTAATTTAATTTCCAAAGTTTGTGGTATTTGAAATTGAGACTTTTTTGTATTGATTACAGTTATTTTACATTTACCCTTCTGATAACATAATCAATCATCTAATTCATTAACCGTAGTAAAATTAAAAAATCCGATAAAATAATATAAGTTTATTGAAATTGGTCAATCCTAAGAAAAGTTATTCGTTTGAGATTCTTTTCTAACTCCAATTGATTTTTACGCCATTCGGAATAGGTGTTAAAAACTGGGGCATTTGGTGAAGTGCAAATTAAAATATTTGCTAGTAACATGATATCATTAACAAGACTACAGGAAAATACCAGTCAAGTTTGGTTTGGGATATAAATAATTTTCTATGCGATTGTTGCCCTTGAAATTAAGATATTTTTGCATTTAGGGAAATCCTTATTTATACTCCTTATTTTATGTTTTTTTAAATTATGGAATATTTTGTATAGAATTGTGACCCTGAAGCCTGGAAGGGGTAAAACGAAGAAATTAAGTAAGCAGAGTAAATAAAAGGATTAAGTTGTATTCTTTTGAAAATATTGTGCTGGCCAAAGAAAATATTTTTGAAACCCAAAACAAAAAGAAAAAATGACTTAGACAAACAACCAAATTTGGAGGAAAAAAAGAAATCATTTGGTTGTCTTTGAAGTTGTCAGAGAAGGGCAGGGTTGTTTGTATAAGAAAATGTCCGGAATTGACAATGTGATAAGAAAATCTTTATTGTTTGATATTTTCTCCACAAAGAAAATACTTGGCAACCAAAATGATGACGCAAACGACTAGAGTCGACACTGATTACAGCGACTACTTAATGCAACCCTTTGATGAGGGACCATCGTCGGTATCATTTTTTCAGACACGGTTCTGCTAGTTTGGACTATCCCCCACCTCTGCCTACGTTGAGTTGGAATTACATAAATTGAGAAGGTCGGTTGATGAAGTCACCAAACAGGTCAACGGCCAGCGGCTACATCAAAATAATTCCACAACAGAGAGAGAGAGAGGGAGAGAGAGAGAAAACAAACAAAAAACCAATAAGCTCAACACAGGTTAGAAATGTAACAATACTTTTTGTTTATATCGTCTATTGTATACAGCTGTTTTAACCCTTCTCATTCGGCTCTAGTCCAATGACACTGAAATATGCAACACAGTTGTAAACGATTTTGAAGTAAGTCAAGTATTTAGTATTCAAAATTTGGCACAAGGTCTCGCTTTAGGAGCAGTACCAACCGACTCAGTCGAATGCGCTCTCTCTCTCTCTCTCTCTCTCTCTGTCACACACACACACACACATACACAAACACTCTCTCTCTCTCTCTCACACACACTCCCTCTCGACTCTGACTTCTCTTTAGACTTTCTCCTTTAATCTCTGAGATATCAAAACCCCCAGTTTATATTGAGTCCAGTGTCCAATCAGAATGCCGGTTGGCTGGTTATGGTATTAATTCATCCTCAATGTCAGTGACTCATTATCCCAATTTTCTTCAAAACAGCTTTTCCAAATTTCAGGAATTGTTCAACCCCTTTTTAGGGGTTAGAGGGCTGTCTCTCACTCATACCTGCTTTCAGCAGGGTCTTAGAACTCCCATTTCTGCCCACTCTCTCTCTCTATATATATATATAGTCAACTTGGCCTTCCATCCTGGGTGGGTACAACTGTCTTTTTGTGACGAATAGAGGAGTTGCCAAAGATATTTCTTTATCAGGTCGGCTACCTAGACATTTCTAATGCCATCAATATTGTCATTTTTATGATTATTTCAGAAACGGTCTTTTTTTAGTTGTAAAAATAATATTAATTCATTAAAATTATTTTATCAGACCAACTTATCATTCACTTAAGGAAAACAGATCCGTTCCTTTCTCTGAAAACTTTCATAAACATCCCAGAAAACTGGGCTAATGAGAAATTGTCATTAAGGAGGAAGAAATAATTGAATCATTATACCCAGATTACCCCGCACAGCGGTTGAACACAGGATTCGATATAAGCAGATTTCAACATCTTAGCGGACGATTCGCCACTGCTGTTAGAATCCACGTCGCTTCGCGAGACTTCCTGAACCCTAGACCTTGTGCCAGCCTCCAAATACTAAAGACATGACTTACAACTAGATCGTTTACAGATATGTTGCAGATTCCAGTGTCACTCGTGTAAGACAGTATTGGAATAGGTTAAAATTGCAGTATACAACAAACAATATAAACCAAAAAGTTGTTTAATTTTTAACCAGTTTGACTTATTTTTCGAGTTGGAGTATCATTTTGATGTAACCATTAGCCGTCGACCTTTTCATCACTCCAGGGACTTTATGAAGTGACCTTCTAACCTTCTGTGATCAAAAACATAACAGAGGACAGAGGGGTGGATAGCCATGAAGAACATCAATGCAGTAAATCTAAGCAAAACTGTGTCTAATATGATAAAAGTAAAACAACCTTGTCGCATCGACAAGTGATGAGACAGCTAAATATTGACCACCGTAATCTGAAGAACTTAAAGACAGTCGATACAAGCGGAGAGCAGCGGTAGTCATGAAGTGACAACATTATTTGATTACCGTTTGACCAGTGGGATTCCAGAATAACCATAACTCCACAAGACGATACCAAATTTACGCTCCAAAGAAAAGTTATTGGCTTTAAGGTTTCCCCTCACGGCAAATCCAGATTCCCTTTTGTGTGTGTGTGTGTGTGTGTGTGTGTGTGTGTGTGTGTGAGTGAGAGAGAGAGCGAGAGAGAGTGTGTGTGTGTGTAAAAACTGGTGTGGGAATGAGTTTACTGCTGGTAAAATGTTTGTTTTGATACTACAGGACCCGGGACTATCAGAAAATATCAAAGAAGTTTAACTTTGGTTGGGAGGGTGTGATACTATTCCTTCCGAGCCCATAGCCTATACTCTTTATAAAACAGCCTTTTGCTTTGGAATTTGGTTTTCATAGGATATAACAATAATAATTTCCTGGGATTTATTTGCACTATCTTTTCAGATAAATGGTATATTGCATTAAAAAGCAATAGCTATTTTGATTCAAGAAATTTCTAGATATCTTTAAGTTCTTGGAGTCCCTGATCAGGCAAGAACTGTTGTGCAGTGCAAAACAATGATATTTAAAAGTGATTTATCTGTAGAATTTTCCATTCCAGTTTCTTAGTTGTTTGTGCTTAGATACAAGAATGGCTATTATCATGTAACAAAATCATCAATCGATTTCCCATTTTGAAGAAAAATAAAGTATATTCTGTTACATTGCCTTATTCAAACAAACTAATTGCTCACTGTTACTTTGTGCAGTAAGAGTTTGTACTGGCTTCAGCTGCTTGTTAACAAGAATATCATTTTGAATCTCTACCAAATACATGGTGTGTTTGGTAAAGTTGTTGATTTTACAAAAGCATGAACGTGTTCAGCTGGCTGTCTTTCACTTTAAAAAAAGAAATACCTGAAAAAAGTTTCCTACTTTATTGTCTTTGTGAAGATATGGCCTTCATTAAAACAATATATAGCATTGATATTCCGTATAGATTGAAACTTTTTCTGATTACTCTTTGTTTAATCGATGATTTTTCTCGTATATCCTTGCATCATCTATACCATTAAACGTGGTACATTTTTTCACCAAAAGTAAGTTAAACATGGAAATACTAGCTGGCTTAAGATATCAGTTTGTCAACTTATATTCGGCACAAGAGGTAGGCGCTTTTATGAAAATCCATAGAAAGAAAATAAATGAGAGAGAAAGTGTGGTGGACGAGTCAGTCATGCCTTTTTTTCATTAGTTAGTAAACTGGTCCATGACTACTTATCTACTGCTGGTTAGAAAAGTTGACGAAATACAATCTATCGGAGACAAAATATCTCAATACTTTGGAGACAATCAGTCGTACCTTTGGAGATGTTTAGGTGAACTGTTAAAGTTATACAGGTTCTTAGCATTCTGCTACAACAACTAATCCAGATATATTAGTATACCAATACAACATAGATTCTAGTATTCAATAGAAAGTGAGAGAAAACTAACAGGATTCGGATCAAGCGAAATAAAAGCAAATCTTTTTCTTCATCTAACTTTTTTTCGGATTATAAAACCGTTACAGTGATTTATAACTCACAGTACACACACAATTCCTGAAACAGTAAGTTCCATTCAGCTGAAAATCCGAGGATGAATTCTTAAAACAATTAATGAGTAACGAAAACATGGATGCAAAGAAGAAGTGTGTGTGTGTGTGTGTGTGTGTGTGTGTGTGTGTGTGTGTGTGTGTGTGTGTGTGTGTGACATAAATGAAATACGGTTAATTTTTATCTACATGGCAATATCCCTTTAGTTATGTTGGTCATGATCAGTTATTTATAGACATCTGTAATTCATGAAAGCTTTCAGCCTTGTGTGCCACGGACAATACATTTTGGCTGTGTTCAACTGTATAATGCGCCACTAATACAAAGAACCTCTCTCCCCAAGCGAGAAGGAACCTTGGACAAACAAAACAGATGTCTTCATACTGAGAAAAAGGACTATCCTTTTTCCTGGTCGCTATAGCAACTATTTATGTCACCTCCAAGCAGGAAATTTATCTTGCAGGCAAGTGCAGATAATCTAACACCGTCTTTAAGTGATGTCAAATCAATGTAAATGACCAATACTTTTTTCTTCCATAATTTCGCCTTATCGAGCAGTACAGAATTTTTGTATTATCCCTAATTCTGGATCCTGGACTGATTCGATGGATATCTTTTGAAGCTTGTAAATGTAAAATTTTATATTGTGGAAAACTAAGTCTAATAAATCGTAATTTCTCATTGTATAATTTTTGGCAAACATTGACAATCTTCTGGTTTCTCCAGCATTACATTTGAAAAAAATCTGAGAATATCTAGTTCTATTAGTTTTCTTTCCTTGTACTGATCTTCCTAGAGAAGATTATGGAATTGTTCAGTTATTTTCCTTTCTCACACACACACACACACACTTTCCGTGAGAATATGTGTATATTTTCAAAGTCCAAATTTAACGAACAATTTGGCTTCAATCAGAGCTTCAATTGGTACCTTCTTTTCATTTCCATGAAATGTAATCGACATTGTCATTTTAATATGATGATGACTACATATTATCAACCATAACTACCGGTAATAGTAAATCATAATTACAATTATCATCAAGGCGTGCCTACAGCATGGATTCATTAGACTTTTTCACGCCATCTGTCCCTATTGACTATTGCTCTCGGTAAGTCATCTAGACGGTACCTAGTGCCGGCACAGAGCTAATGAATGTAAGTTTTTTGCTGGTCTGCTAACACTGGTGTACACCTGTGTAGGAGCCGATAGAAGAACATTTTTACTTCACCAGCTGTGCCTAGAATGTCTTGGTTGTCTTATATGACCGTTCAACTGCTGTTTTCAGGAATTGTTTAAAACAGCTCGCAGCATCTTTGTGTAGTTCTCATCTTGCTTTTGCTTCAAACATTTCGTTAAAATTTAAATGATGCAACAATAACTCTGTGTAGTCAACGGTTTATTTATTTGTAGTTTTATGGGATATCCACCTTTGTAGGTTATTTAATGCAAAATCCATTTTTATACAAATAAACAGCTCTATTTCAAACATATCAGTTTAGCATAAGTACACAGTTTGCCAAAAACATTTCTATCTTAAGCTATTCTGTTTTGTCAAACAGTTCTATTTCAAACAATTCGATTTAGTGGAAGTGCAGTTTCAATGTCAACAACAGTTCTATTTCAAACAATTCATTTTAGCGTACAAAAGCATTTCTATTTCATAAGAACGCAGTTTAGTTCTGTTTTACCCATAGATAGGGCCCTATTAGGTGCTTCCACTCCGCGCAAGAGTGTACCTGGGAGCGATTGCAATGAAGGGGTACTCCGCATTCCCCAAAGCTCCAACATTACTGGAATCTCACTATCAGATTGTTTAGTGTCTTATCCAGGATAGGGGTCTTACTCCTCTGTAGAGATGCAGTCGATGTATTCTACAGCGCCAGTCGACAGGGGAAAAGGGTTTGTGATTGGATGTGTGTAAAAATTATACCAAAATGAACTGATATACTTCTTTGATCAGCAAGGCACAAGAATTGCAAGTTTTCTGCATCTTCAGAAAGGCTTGAAATTAATAAGAGGAAATCATTAGAAACAGTCATATATACAACTATGATAACTTTTAACTATTTTTTCTCTCGCAATAATAGTTGGTTGGTTGGTTGGTTGGGTTTCCATGGCATATCAACCTTTGCAGGTTATTTAACTCCAAACCCATTTTAATGCCAAAAAATTCTATTTTAAAAAATTCAGTTTAGCATGAGTACTCAGTTTAATTGCCAAGAACATTTCTATTTCAAGCTATTTTGTTTATTCAAATAATTCTAATTCAGCTAATTCAGTTTAGTATAAGTACAGATTTTGTTTACCCACAGTTAAATGTGAAAACAATTCTATATTAAACACTTCAGTTTAGTGTAAGTACAGTTTCAATGACAAAAACATTTTTATTTCAAGCAATTTAGTTTAGTCAAACAGTTCTAATTCAGTTTAGCATAAGTATGCAGCTAGTTCTATTTAACCCATAGATAGGGCCCTATCATGTGCTACCATTCCGGGCTAGAGTGAACCTGGGAGCAATGGTAATGAAGGAGTACTCTGCATTCCCCAAAGCTCCAGCATCACTGGAACCTCACCATCAGACTGTTTAGTGTCCTATCTAGAACACTCATTTCCTCGGGGGGGGTCTTATCCTTCTACAGAGGTGTAGTCGGTGTATTCTACACCTCAGCCGACTGGGCAACGCAATAATAGTAAATACTCTTACGAAATTGTATGTGTAATAAGTAAAGATACATATATCCCACCGGATTGATCGGTTATCGAGTTCAGGTAAAAGTTAGACTTACAAATTTTGATGTTTAATTAAGGTGGCGCAACACAATCTTCAAACGACAAATACATATATACATATATATATATATATAAATATGTACATATATATATGTATATATATATATGAGAGAGAGAGAGATGTTTAATTGATTTTGATGGCATTTCAATCTGTCAAGGGTTATTTTATGCCTATATGTTGGGGAATCGCGTTCATTGTACATTTATACTTACATTTTTTGTGAAGTTTCTTAAGAATTTTTGTCCTTATTTTGTACACAATTCTATCGAATACGAATAATTCTTTAAACAGATCTATTTGATGCATAGATGGGACGCTAACATACTACCACTCCGGGTCAGAGTGGACCTAGGAGTAATGGCAATGAAGGAGTACTCAACACTCCCAAGAATTGGAGCCTCACCATCACATGCAATTTAGTGTCATACCCAGGACACCTATTTGGAAGCGAGTCCTATCCCTCTGTAGGAGATATAGTCAGCATATTCTAAGCCCCGCCAACTGCTCAGAGATGAGAGAGAGAGAGAGAGAGAGAGAGAGAGAGAGAGAGAGATATTCAAGGATTATTGTGTTTTCTATTTTCAGAACAATAAATTATTCAATCATTATCTCTTTAAATAACTTGTAAAATTGAGCCAAGTGTTTTCCAGTTTGAAACATTTCATTGTCTTATGATTTACTATATCTTTTTGACTTCTGGTTAATTCTAAAGATTTCATCGGAGACAGAAATTAATTCAGGAATAATAAATGTTTGTCTCTGGTCGATTCAACACATTAAGTCAATGATATAAAATGAATAAATAAAATGAAGTAAAACAGTCTTTTATTTTTTTCCAAGTTAGCACTGATTCGTCTAGATGTCTAAACATCAGTCTTGGCATTGGCACATAGTTACGTAAGTTGCTCAGCTGTGTACACATCTTCATTTAAAATTTTAGATTAAAAGATATAAGCTTCATCTCGATACTTTTTGAATACATTTCGTATATATATATATATATATATATATACGTGTGTGTGTGTGTTTTAGGCAAGTGACTGCTCAAAATAAAACTTAAATAGTATTCAACTACATTTACTTATAAGAGCTGTTTGGTTTAGTTTCTTTGTTTAATGGTATGTCAACGTTCGTGGTTTATTTAATGCCAAAGGTAACCTTGTTGAAGAACAGGAGTGGTATTACAATATTCAACCCATTGCAAGGGAGGAATTAGGGGTTTCATGCCTTTTCCAAGGGTATGAAAATGAACGTAATAGCGCATCTGCAGTTCTTGGAGCTGTATAATTAATATAAACATTTGGGGAAATTGTTTAACCCACACAATACAGACATCCATATGATGATCGTAAATACACGAAAACCAAGTTTTCTGTAATGTATGTGTTTATCCAACCTCTCTGCCACGGAAAGGATGCGTCACAAGGTCAATTTTTGGGTGGAGTACAGCTGGTTTAAGTTAAAGGCTTTCCTTCTATAATGATTTCCGTACCAATGTTAAAGAACTCAGTCTGTCCTACTCTTTATCCATTGCTGGCTACAGTATTAGCAACTTAGCCTAACTACTGAGTGATGAGAAATTCCGTTATTATGGTATAATGGAATTTTCTATTTGTTGTATTTACTATTTCACTTCTTGCAAGTTTTTCACACCAGTTTTATTTAGTGGTCTTTTACTGAGTGCGTGACTGCAAGTTTCCTTAGGTTTCCAGGACTCTTCTGGGTATGTTAGCCGATTTTCATAATGCTGTCTCGAGTCTTTCGCTGATTTCCACTCCTTCCTGTCTTTTTTCAAGCCTTTGGAGACCATTCCAAGCGAACCCACTACAACTGGTATCACTGTGGTCCTCATGTTCCACTGTTTTTTCGGCGTTCTAGCAAGGTCCAAGTATTTGTCGATCTTTTCGCTTTCATTCATTTTCATTTTGTCGTCTGTTGGAATAGCAAAATCCACTTGATGACAAATTTTTTTCTTGTTAATAAACAACAGGTCTGGCCTTCTGGCTGTGAATGAATGATTCGTTTTTATCTCAGAATCCCATGGCCCAGTCGACTGGGGCTGTAGAATACACCGATTGTATCTCTACAATCGGGTAAGACCCCCTCAACGAGTGTGCTGGATATGACACTAGACAATCTGATGGTGAGGCTTCAGTAATGCTGGAGCTTTGGGAAATGTGGAGCACTCCTTTATTGCCATTGCTCTCAGATCCATTGTGGCCCGGAGTGGTAGCACCTGATAGGGTCCTCTCTATGGGCTGAATTGATGTAAACTGCATGTTTATGCTAAACTGAATTGTTTGAAATAGAATTGTTTTCACATTTAAACTGCATATTTATGCTAAACTGAATTCTTTAAAATAGAACTGTTTATTTGTTTAAAGATGGATTTGGCATTTTACCTACAAGGGTTGATATGCCAAAAACAAAACAAAACAAAACCTCAGAATCCCAGAGAATTTTATGGGTCTTATTTTCACTGCGGATTCTGGTTTGTGCATTTGTTAGTACGGTCAAATTTAAATTTTTTGCACAATTCCCAGTGGATCACCTCACTGACCCAGTCGGGTCTACTCTTGTATTCCTTTTCTGCTAGTTTTCTGTATTCGCTTATTATGTGATTAACCGTTTTATATCTGTCGCCACATAACCTACATTTGCTATTATGTTGCATATCATCAGTTTTCACTTTGATATAATTGGTCCCTAAGGCTTTATTTTGTGCTGTTTTTAAAATAGATTCAGTTTCTCTCTTGAGGTTTCTCCTTCTTAGACATGTCTCAGTCTTCTCGTGTGCAACTTCGCATGTTTATTGCTTGAATTATCAATGCAGTTGTTTTTGTTATCATTTCTGTTTTCTTTTTTTTCCTTCTGTTTGTTATGTGCAATTGCTCTTACTGGCCGCTGTAATTAGTCTTTATTTGCTTTTTTTGTGTATTTCTTGAGTCTTTGAACTGTTACAACTTCGCAATCCTCAATACTGGCGAGTCTACTTTTTTTTTCTTGATACATAGAATCTGTCTTTGTCATCTCTTGGATGTAAGGCCGTGTGCATCTTTGTTATTATTATTATTATCATTATCATTTTACTTATTTGAGAGTTTTTCACACCAGTGTTAGCTAATGGTTTTCCACTGGAGTCTGAGTGACAGCAATTCTCCTCAAGTCTCCAGGACTCTTCTCAGTATTCTGACCGATCTCAACAAGGCTGTAGTTTGGATGATCCCCGCTCGTCTTATATCCGAGTCCTCTAGTCCCGGTATCAATCCTTTGGTCCACTGTACTCAGCGCGCCAATTACAATTGGTATCACCATCATTTTTATGTTTCATAGCTTTTTCAGTTCTCTAACAAGGTCTAGGTACTTATCTTTCTTTTCGCTTTCCTTCAGTTTGACCCTGTTATCAGAATGGACTTGATTTTTAAACTTTTAAGCTTATATATAAGCTTATAATATTATATATATTTTTTAAATTACCGTCGACAAAACAGAAGTGTCTATTCCTATGTAAATGCTCTTGTCAGAAATAACAAAAATTGTGCTTATCTTAAATCTTAATTTGTTTGCATGACATTTTAGAAGTTTCACTTTTTCAAAGTCTGAAAATATGTCACAATAACGGGGTACCTAGTAAAGATCAAACTATTTGTACTACGAAACGGACTTGTCAACTGACACTCCATACCCGTGCTTGTCGTTCTTCTGTGGACGCTCATCCAAGTATGAAACCATACTGAAAACAGAGCTTTAACTTTAAAACCAAAGTAAGATTGGGCACTCCTTGTCAATTGTTACGCTTGTATTGATTGGTAGATGTTAAAAAGACCGAAATGCCAAATTTCCTCAAAGTTCAAGTAGCTTTCCTTACGTTGTAGTACTTTTTCTGTAAAACTTAGCATAATGTCTATTTTACTTGAGAGAACTTTAGTTTTTAGATGAAAGAGACGAAAAGACAGTCATATGTACTTCAATAAACTCAGATAAAATAGGAATATTTCCCTCACAATTATGGAATCTTTTGATCATGATTATAACATCGTTTACCTATTGTTTCTGTAATGAGTACGATATTTATTGTTGAAGCTCACCTTTTACGGCGGTTATTAAGCTCAATATCAAGTAGTATCCTATTTACTGTTGATTGATTGATCTTAACGGCATGTCAACTCGTCTAGTGTTATTTTATCCATAGAAGTTCATTATACGTTTATATTAACATTTTTGTGCTGTTTTTTTCTTCTTAAGAATACTTTTTGCACATAATGCTATCAAATACGGATAATTTTTAAACAGATTTATTTGACTCATCGATGCCGGAGAGTAGACCTGGAAATAATGGCAATGAAGGGGTACTCCACATTTCCCATATCTCCAGAACTGCAGCCTCACCATTAGATGTAGCTTAGTGTCACTAAATGTAGCTTAGTGTCACTTTTTTTTGTTTTAGTGGGAAGGTCTTAACTCTCTGCAGGGGATACAGTTAGTATATTCTAAGCCCTGCTGTCATCGTTTTTATTCAATTTATAATTAATTGAAAATATTCAAATAAGAGGAAGTATCGTAAGTTAGAATTTAATGGTTATCCTCCTTTAAAAATCATAATGATCAGGCTGAACGCAAACGCAGTCTCCATCCGATTATTAAGGTGCAAACTGGATTGGAAATTGCTGAGAACATTGTAACGCTGTCACACTAAGAAAAAATTCGCTAACGAACAGGAATACTTGATATCATATAACTGTGCAAGAACACTTGAGAAACCGTTGCACAAAAAATGTTTGTATAAACATACAATGAACGCAATTCCCTAACCTTTTTGCAAGACGGGTTGACATGCCGTTAAAATCCAGCTGTTAATCATTCAACCGAGATACAAAGACGATACCAACCACAGCACTGTTAAAGTCAGCAAGAATTCTAAGTGTGTAGGGGAGAGTTGAGTAGACTGGTTGTTACTTGATCTCCTTCAATAGCCACCGGGAAACTTTAATAAGAAATTGCTATAATTCTTATCATAAGGATCCGATTTTTGTATGTATATTACGTAACACAGAAAAAACACCCCATTGTAGCGAGATTTTTGTTAGAGCAATATCTTTTATATGCCTAAGCCCCACCGGCTGGACCCAGTTTATCTCTTGGCGTTGATCTTTGTGACACTTCCTAGTATTCCAATAATTTTGAAAGGATAATCATCCTTTTTATATTATTATTATAATAAATGCTGAGGTTTCTTTTCTCTTGTTCTATCTTCACTTATCGCCCATTTCTTTTCGCTTCCATCTCGGCGGCCATGTCGTTTCTCATCACCATTTCCCTCTTTTTATTATATTCATCATTCATACTTGAGAAAATTGTCGGTGTTGCATAAAGCCAACTGGCAAATCTCCTGAACGCTACTCTTATTTCCTTAATATTCTGGCTATTTTCCACTCTATATTGTATAATTTACGTCATTTTTCTGACACCGAAGGACATTTTAAATCTAATATTTCACTCCAAGTGTAAAATGTTTGGCTCTATGAGGACATTATTGACTTTCTCATCGATATCTCTTTATGGTATCCTGATGCAGAACTTTCGCTGCTTCCCTTCGGGAACAAGGCCACAAAACTAGTCTAATTCCAAAAGACTCATTCTTCCAGGCTTGCACTTCTCCATTCTTGATACCTGTGGCGTGACATGAGACAAATTCCGATGGAACTGGATAATTTTCATTTCGACCCGTGCTGAAACGCACATTAAACTCAACCCCGGGTCACATCTTACTCTCGTGGGAAGGCGAAGAAGTCTTGCTACAACTAAAAGCACGTGAAGTCGCGTGATAATAAACAACATGGAGAAATGATGACTCGGATAGAAAAGCTGATGGATTTAAACCCGTCTATCTTACTGTTGTATTGTGGTAAGGGAGGGATACACGGTGAAATAAAGAATTAATTATTCATTAACTCAGGTGGTACAGTCCAACAAATATTATAAGTCTCGCGCTGTTACGTCCCAAGTTGGTCTTACTACTGACCGAGATCTTGCAGAACGCTCGTGCTTAAGAAACACGACGTCTTTTATACCTCTGCGATACCGGAAGTCACGTGGTACGAACGCCTATACAACACTTTCTTTTGTAGGAGTTAGAGTTTGCAAACAACATGGCCGGTGGGTCACGTCCAGTTCACCATAAGATTTTGTTCTTTATCATAGAAATTAGAAAAATATCAAAACAAAACTTTATTCACTCATACAGGTTTTATCCATTCAATCACCCTGTCGGTAGGGTTTAGAATACGCTGACTGTATCCTTTGCATCCCTTAAAACCCCCTCCTACAGAGGGATGTCCTGAGTATGACTCTAAACTGCATCTAATAGTGAGACTCCAGTTTTGGTGATATTGGGAACGTGGAGTATTCCTTCATTGCCATTACTCCCAGGTCCACTCTAACTCCAGAATGGTAGTACCTTTTAGGATCCCATCTATGGGTCAAATAGATTTACAAACTATTTGTATTCAATTGGATCATCTACAAAAAAGCAAAAAAAAAAAAACTTTTAAGAAACAACTAAAAAAAAGGTGAATATAAACGTATAAGGAACACAATTCCCGAACCTTTAGAATAAAATAAGCTTAGACTAGTTGACATGCCCGTAAAATCAATCAATCAACTTCAAGGATGTCCTGGATGTGACACTAGGCTACATCCGGTAGTGGGACTCTTCTTTTAGAACTCTAGGGAGTGTGGAACCATCACTTTGTGGCCATTACTCCCAGATCAACCGTGACCCTGAGTTTTAGTACCTGTTACGGTCTCAGCTATGCATCAAATACTTCTGTTTGAATATTAATATTTGATTGGAATAATTGAAATCATATAACTGTGCGCAATCAAAAGATCAATAATTATTATAATAATTTTTATATCAGTTTGTTTTCTTGATTTTTGTACTAAGCAAAGAAGAAGAAGAAGAAGACCATTTAATATTATTTAAGATGAGGTTATTACGTTTAACTTATTTTGAATGTTCTTCCTCTCTCATCTCCAGCGTGAAATATAATTATGGTGGAGTTCGTTGGGACTGGCAAACATTTTTTTTTTCGGAGTTTCGTTGTACACCTTTGAAATTGAAACCCACGAATTTATAATATAAAATAAGATAAAATATCTTTTTATGGATTATTAATAAATATGATGATAGAATTTTTAATACTGGTAGTGTCAGCAAAACAAAAACTCCTCTTGTTTGTAAGAATAAAATGAACTAAAACCAAAAATGAAAACCACTCCTTATGATAAAGTCCGCATCGGTCTTCCCACGGATTAAAAAAAAGACAGCGTCTCTTAATGAACCAGGGTGGGATCGAAAAATCATCCACAAAAACATCCTTTACTCTCTTTGGTACTTATTAAAACCGAGATAATCCCAACTCTGACCTACTAAAGTTCTTCACTACATTAAAAAATAAAAACAGAAGGAAAAAATGGTCAAAAGAGGACTGCGTTCTTTAATGCAATTAACAAACCTTAAGGAAGGAATACATCTTAAGGAGTCTACAGCATATGGAGAAAAGGGACTAAATGTACAGATGCACACTTAGATCCAAATAAACTAGCCAATGTGAGAAGATATATCATTTAAAGCAATCGCTTAACAGATGCTGAAAAAACTAACATCAAAGCACATGTAATTGCTGATCTCCAACGAAATGAAACTAATGTTTGAAATGAACGCAGTTAATAATGAAACAGATAATATATTAAAGAATCAAGTAACGATTGTTTAAAAAGTCCTGCAACAGAAAATGAATACATTAAATTAGAGAATATCCAACCTCAAATAGAAAACCCAGACTACACAGAAAATGAGATTAAAATCGATGAAATGAAATAAAATATAATCAGAGAACTTGCAAAAGTAACAAATGCTAATATGAAAGACAAGGTACCTCTAAAAAAAATTAACATGACAAAAATAATCTAATGCAAATAAAATTGGCAAACTATGTCACAGAAGATCTTCTACAAGACTAGACCAACCCTTAACGCTTTTAAATAAAATGATATATGCTACTACTAAACCCTAGTAACAATAACACATAAACAAAATAGCTTCAAGTAACCCAAATGGAAATTAAGAATACAAAAAGAAATAGAGGAATACAGAGGAGAAATATCTATACTTGATGAAACGAGTAAGTAGGGAAAATTGTAAAGGTTTGGTTGTTTGGGTTTTATGGCATATCAACCTTTGTAGGTTATTTAATGCCAAATACATTTTTATACAAAAAATCAGTTCTATTTCAAACAATTCAGTTTAACATGACAACACAGTTTGATTATCAAAAACATTTCTATTTCAAGCTATTTAGTTTAGTCAAACAGTTTTAATACAAGCAATTCAGTTTAGTGTAAATACAGTTTCAATGTCAAAACAGTTCTATTTGAAACAATTCAGTTTAGTATACAAAAGCAGTTCCATTTCAAACAATTCAGTTTAGCATAGGTACACAGCTTAAATGTAAAAATGGTTCTATTCCAAGCAATTCAGTTTAGTATAATTACGCAGTTTAGTTTTATTTGACTCATTGGTAGGACCCAATCAGGTGCTACTACTCCGGGCCAGAGTAGACTTGGGAGCGGTAGCAATGAAGGAGGTGCTCCGCATTCCCTAAAAATCCAGCATTACTGGAACCTCACCATCAGATTGTTTAGTGTCATACTCAGGACACGTGTGTGTGTGTGGGGGGTCTTAGCCCACTGCAAAGGTGCAGTCGGTGTATTCTACTGCTCCAGCCGACTGGGCAAAAAAGTAGGCGAGCAAGAAAATTAAGTGAAAATATGAGATTGCATCAATTAATAAGATTCTGATAATAAAAGAAAAGCTGAAGCAAAAAATTCAACCAAAGGCCCAGCGTATCCGAAGATATGAAAAAATCAACAAAATTATTTAGACACATCAAAATATTTTAAGACGACCCAAAAAAATTTGTCAGGAAATAGGAAAAGCGACAATAAAGGAAACTCCCACGATTGAAGAATCGAAATCATTTTGAAGTAATATATAGAGCTATGAGAAGTTATATGATAAAAAGGCTAGTTGGATTTATAATATGAGAACCTAAAAATAATTCACCTCAAATGTACGAAGATATTACAATAGGAGAGATAATAAATACACTAAAACGCACACATAAATGAAAGTCATCTGAAAAAGATAGAACAATTTCTGTCTTCATCACCAATCCTCCACAAATCATCTTATGACGAATCTTATTTCAGAAATTATTAAAGAACCTGAAAAAATGTCCGACTAGCTCACATACCTACTCCCAAAACAAAAGATAATAAAATATAAAAAAAACTACTGACCAATCACATGCCTTCCTACACCATCTAAAATGATAACATCAGTTCTAAAGAAGAAAATAGTCAAATTCATAAGATGTAAGGATATCTTCCCTTTAGAACCAAAAAAGTATCATATGGCAGCAAAGATCAAAAAAGGATAACGATTTAGAAAGTCTACTAAGCATTGTAAAAAGATGTAGTGATGACATAAGAATGCAATTTTATTTGGAAAAATGTGCGAAAGTCACATTTAAAAAAGGCTCACTAGTAAAGTCTGAATACATCACTCAAGAAAAAAACATGGAAATTACAGAAAACACTATAAAACCTATAAATATTTAGGAAGTAATGAAGAGAATGATATCAGTTATTCTATAAATAAAGAAAAATACGAAAAGAATTCTAGAGGGGAATAAGAGCCGTATAAAGAACAGAACTGAAAGCAAAAAATGAAGTTATAACAATTAACACCCCGGCAATACCAGTAATAACATACAGTTTTGAAATAATGAACTGGATATTAGCTGAAATAAAAAAAAAAGATGGATACTGAAGTTAAGAAACTAATAACCTGCCATAGAATGCATCACCCAAGAGCAGATACATGACTTCTCTTCGTCAATAGAGTAAATAGTGGAAGAGGATTACTGCAACTAGAACTGACCTACAAAACAACCATTAAAGAGATACTTAGACACGACAGCAGTTTGGATTCTTCAGTAAGTAAACACACATGAGGAGCAAAAGAAAAAAAATTCAATAAGCAATGAAAGTAATAAATTTGCTACATTACTCGGCCACGTGCCGAAAAAACATTTATAATAAAACAAGAGAGACAACGCAAACATTAAGAAATAAGCAAAAACACAAGAATTAAATCAATTTAAAACACGTAAGAACAAAACCGCAACATGGACAATACACATGAAGAATTAGAAATGCCGATATAGATATAGTAAAGTCTAATCGATGGCTGAAAAGTGCTGGACTGAGGGTGGAGATTGAGGGGTTGATAATAGCAGCATTGGACCCCGAGCTAACTAATTAGAAACTATCAGGCAAACATTATAAAAAATGGATCAAATCCAATATATAGATTGTGTGAAGAAAAAAAACTGAATCAATTGACCACTTAATGTCCAGTTGCCCAATCCTAACACCAATAGAATATAAAGAAAGGCATGATAAAATAGGACATTACATTCATTGAAAAATATGTAAAAATAATGGAATATTGGATTGTGAAAAATAGTATAAACACCAACCAGAACCAATAACAGAAGCAAAAGGAGCAACTATTATCTGGGACTTTGCCATCCAAACTGATTGAAAAATAAAGATCAATAGACCAGATATGGTGAGTTAGGACTATAAAAGAAAAACATGCTTTCTAATTAACATGTCAGTGTCAACAGATAATTATATATTAGTCAAAGAATAAATAAATACAAAGACCTGGAAAGAAAATGAAAAAAATATGACACTTTTAAACTCCCACCATGCCAGTAATAGTGAGATCCTTCGGTTTAATAAAGAAAGGAACAGATAAACAAATTATCAAGATAGCTGGCTGTCCCAGCTAATATGAAATACAAAAAAAATTGCACTTTACGAAACTGCTCGGTCTTGAGAAAGGATTGTAAGAAACCGAAAAAAAAAACGAATTAAAAAAAAAATGATAATGAATGGGAATAGTCACTTGAAATTATACAATTGCTTGCGCAAAAGACTGGCGTCGGCATCAAATAATCCAGCAAGGGTTGACAAGCCAACCAGCCAACCAACCAATCGACCGGCATTCATTCATTTAGAGAACTGATTTTTCTAAAGTTCGTAAAAATGTGTAGAATGTGTAAAAATGTATAAAATGTACGATGGGAACCTCGCACTGAAGTGGTTTCACGAAAGCCATTGCAATTATACACCTAAAATTCGGTTATCACCTTGTTGTTTTAAGAATGATAAAACTTTTTTCTGGTTTAGATGTTTGCTACATCACTTTTACCACAAATTCTTAAAGCAAATGAACCCAGGCTATACCAAGTAAAACCCTGGCAGCCACGCAACTGAAATATTTAACTAGAGGCAGGCATGTAAACAACTACAAACCTATAATTACCGGGAAATTATTTAGCAAGAAAATCAGTGATATCCTCTAATTAGCTAATTAAGAATCAATAATTATTTCTTATTGATCGGAATATATTGAAAATGTACATGTGCCAATCACTCAGAAACTGATTAAAAAATTTTTAAAATATCAATAAAGTATAAAAAATACTCTTGGAAAAAAGAAAAAAAAAGTAATGAGTCAGAGAGAAACAATAATTTTCACAAGTTTTACTAACAGATTTTTTATCGCATTCATTGTGTTAACGTTCACTCATTTTAAGGAACATGGGAGAAATACTAAAATTTTAAGGAACATATTAGAAATACTAAAATTTTAAAACCAATTTCAAAACCTGTTGTGCTAGTCTTTTAATTGCTTTTGGAGACAAAGAATAATTCTTAAAAATATATTAGATAACATAATCTCGTGCTCTCTTTTCATATGGTAAATTTAAGAAACTGACGTAAGGATTAATTTTTAAAAACTGTTTTTGGAAAACTTTGACATGAAACATCATAAGATAGAAAAACACACATTGAACTTTGGTATCCAGTAAAATTTAAAATCAGTACGATCTATTTATTTATAAAAATCTCCCCCTTCTCTCAGCTGGGCCTGTAAAATATGTCGACTGCACCTCTGCAGAGGGGTAAGACCCCTACTAACGAGGCCGCCCGTTGACCATGGGTGACAACCCATGATGCTTGAGGACGAGATTATGGTGGAGAAGCAGCCAAAGTGGTCACGTGACCTGCAACACTTCACTTTGGCCCTTACTGGGTCAGACGGGTGGTCGAAGAGGGACGGACCGATCCTATTAAGCCCTAGCTCCTATATGACTGTCCCAAATTGCTTTTGTGGCAAACAAGTTAGTAGTATGTTGGCCGACCGTAGTTAATGGCGACCGAAGGTGTCTTTTTCAATAGCTACTACACTGAGGTGTAGAGAAGGGCTCTACTGCTTTTCGTGGATTGCTCCACTTACTCTTGATTCATACCTTATAATGTTGAGTGTTAAGCAAGGATTCATCAAGTACTATTTTTTGAGTCTTTGGTATGACTCGAACTGGGACTGAACACCAATCTCCCGGGCCATTGGAGAAAATTAATCCCGCAATGCCAATGAGCTAGTGAAAACCTGACCTTATTTTATCTGAAAGGTACTAGAATGTGGTGGCTGAGAGTCAACTGTGTTGAGATAGCAATACTTAAAACCATTTAAACTGTGTGCAAATAAATGATTGTTATTAAATAAAGTCATCAGTGTTTGATAGCATAGCAATACCGGCAACCATTTAAACCGTGTCCAAATAAATGAATAACGTTAATAACAATACTTGAAGACATTTAATTTATGTGCAAATAAATAATCAATATTTAATAGAATCATTAGTGTTAAATAGCAATACTTCAAACCATTTTATTGTATGTAAACAAATGAGAGCTAACTTGCTAACAAATAAAATTAGCTACAAGCTGTCCACTTACAAATTATGCATATATATCCCTGGACAAAAACTTAAGACCACCCTCAAAAATGAAGGAAAAGATATTGTTTACAATTTTTGTATTATCAAAATCAGATATATGAAAGATTAGTCATAAAGACAATTAAATTTAAAATATGAAGAAATTTCAAATCATTTTTATATGTATATTAGCATTTATGCTTAATTAAACAATTTTTTTACATAATTTTTTTTTCATCATACAACGTGTGAAAGCATGTGCGATACTCTATCATCATCAGCCGCCAACCAGGGGTGATAACACAGTTTCGGTAGCTCAAGGCGGTACTGCCACTCCTGGCGCTACCAAGCAGCTTTTGCCACCGGACAGGGTATTTAAAAGAAATGTATATTTATATATACACCAGATCAACTAAAAGCAGACATTACATTGGACGTTCGTTCATCTTCATTTTAGTGCAGTTATTGATTTAAAAACGCTTTATTTCTTGTAAAGATTTACAAGAAGGCACAAGGCTTTAAGTTTTTTGGGGGGAAGGGGAAGGGTGCGGTCTTGCATTAAACTATATTTTCTAAGCGGGCCTAGCTAGCCACATTCGCCGACCCATTCATCAGTACAATATATAACAATTCATTCATCGCCATGCGCGCATCAACCACCAAAATACCATATTTGCTCTATGAAAAAACACCTACTTAAAACCCCGAGTGCGATGTACGATTAACAATTTTATGGTTTATTTACAATGGAAAAATGTATGATGGGGATGGGAGAAAAAAAGCCGAAAAACAAAAAGTAACGAAATCAAGGAAAAAATTCCCCGTTTGGTTGCCCTCCCCTCCCCCCGTCTATGAAAAGTGGAGGCCGGCTGTTGTCCGGTGTCGGAAAACACCGAAAAGAAGCCGGACCTACCCTATGTGGGACTGGGGTCCTAGTCTAGTGGGGCAAAGAAATGATTTAAAAACGCGTTTACTTACGGCCGTTGATGTCATAGCAATCGTTTCTTGATTTTGCATAATCTCACGAGAAAGGTGATTCTGCGTGCATATCATTCATATTGAAATCCTTTCTATATCCGTCATCTATTCGGGTTTTCTTTCAGTTTTATCTTTTTTATGCGTTACTGCACAAAAGCACTCGAGACAAATGTCATATATAATTCTACTGAAAGATGTTATTTGTTGATCAATGGGGCCCTCAAGATGGGTGGTGAGTATAAAGAAAGCTCCTGGTCTAAGTTTGTCCAGGTAGCTATCTGATTACCCTTGGACCGCTAAATTCTTGGCTTGCAAGGAATGTCTCCAGGACGCTGATGCTCAACAATGGGCTCGTGAATACTGTGGGGGTAAACCTGATTCATAGGCCCATCAATCGATTTACATTCTCCGGCAGGAGAATTACGTTGTTTGCACCAGCGCGCCTTGTGGATTCGTGATCCTTGCAAGCAGTTGAATTCTCTGCCACAATCACACGTTGTAGCCGGGTACATATCCAGATCGTTACCGATATGATATAATATAATATAAGACCAATGAGCAGAACAATAGAATATAAAGGCAATTTTTTATTTAATATTTTGTACATCCGCCGTTAGCTTAGATAACCTCAAAAATTCGGCTAGGCATACTATCAACTAGTTTCTGAATTTGAACGGGGATATTTCCCCCTTGCGTCTAAGATTGCCTTTTTGAGTTCAGAAGTTGCTGAGTACTGTCGATCTCCTTCATAAACTTTTGCGACAATCAATCCCCACAAATTTTCTATAGGATTAAGGTCTGGAGAGCACGCTGAGCGGTTAAGAAGTCTTATTTTTCGTTCAAACAATTACTTCTTTGATATTGATGCATTGTGGATAGCAATATTATCTTCCTGAAAAATCCATTTTTCTCCATATAGACGTCTCCCTTCTTGTGCGAGAGAGAAATCATTTAGCATTTTCACATAATCTGCTGCTTTTTGTCGACCTGAAGATGAGACGGTCCCCCAGATCATAGAGATCCTCCTCCATTATGCCTTGTTGCCTTCTGGAAAATTTTTTGCGTGGCAGTACTTCTGAAAGCCATCTGGACCGTCTAAATTGAATTTTTTTTCGTCCGCGAAAACAACTTTTCACTATTCTTTAGCACTCATGGTTTGATATCGACGAGTATATTCCGATCGTTTCTCTTAACCTTACACGATGAATTCTTTTCTTATGCTTAATTTTTCCGTTGTTTAAATGCCTTCTTATTGTTCTAGTACTGCAAGGAGCATCAACTAGAGATTTCAATATTTTTGATGTTGACGAAGTTTTCTTTCTTACTTCGCGAACAATTCTCTTAAATTGTGGTGATAATTTTTCAGGCCTGCCAGTCGGTTTTCTTGTTCCATACTTATTTGGACTTTTCAAGTAATTGCAGATAACGGTTTTACTGCGTCCTAAGGTGAAGACATTTCTCGCTTAGATTTTCCAACTCTTTTCAGAGCTGTGATCTTGCCCTTCTCAAATTCAGATAATTTAGTTCCTCTAGCTATTTATACTTTTAGTATTTTAAGTATTACAGTTTTAATAGCTTTTATGTTATATAGACTATATATAATAATTTTTTCAATCAAATTAAGTCCTTTTTTCTTTAGTTTTTATTGGTGGTCTTATATTGATGTCAAAAATAAATTTCAAAATTTAGCATAAATGCTAATATACATATAAAAAATGAATTGAAATTTCTTCATATTCTAAATTTAATTATCGTTATGCCCGATCTTTCATATATCTGATTTTCATAATTCAAAAATTGTAAACAATATCTTTTTCTTCATTTTTGAGGGTGGTCTTATATTTTTGTCCAGGGATATATATATATATATATATATATATATATATATATATATATATATCATAGGAATATGTCGAAGGTTAAATAAATCAAACACTTAAAACAGGTTTAGAATGGGTGATATTTCGTTCTTTTATTTTATTTTAAGTACTTTTCAGGCTAGAATAAAATGAAAGAACGAAATATCACGCCTTCCAAACCTGTTTTAAATGTTTGATTTATCCAACCTTCCACATATTTCGATAATATTGTCAGATTCGCCACAATCTATCATTTCAACACACACACACACACACACACATATATATATATATATATATATATATATATAGGATTCGGCATTAGATAATCTGCAAGGGTTGATATACCATTAAACCGAATAAACAAACCAAACCAAACCAAACCCAAAACTCTCCGTACCCTTGACAACAAAAACCGATATCATTAACTGTTTCGTGCTACTTGAAAAGTGACGAAATGATATTAAAATATCTTTAGGGATACAAGCTTCTTGGTCTAGTTTGGTTTCTTTGTTCAATGGCGTATCTACTTTCGTGAATTATTTAAACCAAAGCCATCCTTGTAGAAGAATAGTAATGGTACTATTTAACCCATAACTGGGGGTGGGGGATAAAGGATTTCATACTTTTCTTATGAGTATAAGTCCGAACTCACTTATTACGATATCGCTGTACGTTAGCCACTACGCCACAAGGACTCTATATCTGATCATTAATTAAGTGTTTGGTATACAACTTCATGCCACAAATATCCACATTTTGAATAACTGTGCCTTGAATAAAAGCTACGGTCTTAGCATTTACGTTCAGTTGAATAATTTGATATAATCATTTTTTTAGGTATTGCTCTAGTTTCTAATTAGCTAATTATTTTATATCAGAAACAAATTCCTAACTAATTGTAGGTTAGTATTAATTTAGGTCACCACACACCTGCTCCCATTCAAAAGCCTCAATTGCATGACTGCTAGACCTTTACAGGGTATAGTCATGTTTTAAAATAATCGATGGTAATTTTTTCTTCTGTTCAAACTGTTACAATCATCCACCAATTATATACAATATTCAAACAAGATTATTTGAGATGACAAGTGTATGGTTCCCGATGATTTTCTAGAAAGAGTATTAGCTGGAAATTTGAAAGAACAGAAGATAACCAATAAATTTAATGCTATTATTTCTTCTTCTTCTTCTTCTTCTTCTTCTTCTTCTTCTTCTTCTTCTTCTTCTTCTTCTTCTTCTTCTTCTTCTATTACTACTGCTATTACTACTCATATTTGTATTGATTCTTGTTTGTCGAAACTAAATTAAAGTAATGGTCATTTTTTCTTCAGCTGTGTAATCATGGTGTACTACTGACAAGACCTTAGTCAAGATGAATTATGATTTGAGAGGAGGAGGTAGGATTTATGATTTTCTCAAGAGCATTTTGTACGAACACGAGTTGCAACTAACCTGTAAATTTGACTCGTCGAAACTGTTACCTAACTCATTGACAACGAAGTTATAGTAATTGATTTATTATAATTTGTGAAATCATGTTAAAATTCCACGGTGGATCTTTGCACATTAGAAAGTGAAAACGTGGTTAATCTTTCTTTAAATGTTCCACAAAAGGAAATATATAATCCTTAAATCTTTTTTTCATCTACTTATAAATATATATACACACAACCAAAAATACGAGTATTTATGACGTTCGAAAACCCCACAAAGGTTTTTACTTGATCAGTAAAGTGAAAAAAAAAATGCCTTTAAAATATCCCTTCCATAATGCTTCCCTGTCTAATTTTGATGCTTTAATTCATATATTTTGCAGTGTTCCTTTTGAAGAAAAAGCAACAAATTTGTTTGTGGCTGGATACTTGATGGGTCAAGTATATTCCAACTTTGCAGAAAGATATTATTGTACTCCACTAGAGTCTTTTACATCAGCTCTAACTGATAGTTTTTTTACTGGAGGCTGAATAACAGCAAATTTCTTCAGTTCTTAAAGACTTTTCTATGTATCCAAGCCAATTTAATCTAATCTATAATTCATCCAGTCTCTTTTCTCGATTCTAGAGAATCGTTCCAAGAACTCCGAATTCAATTGATATCGCAGTCAACATCTTGTTTCATAGCTTTCTCAATTCTCTACCAACATCCAGGTATTTTTCCTGTCTTTCGCCTTACTTCATTTTCATTCTGTCTGCTGATAAAGCAAAATCTGCTAAATGACAAGTTTTTTTTCTTGCCTTCTGACCTGACCTAGGAGATCCGAGTGTATCACAAAATCACAGAGAATCTTTTATTATTATTATTATTATTTGATTCCTTTATATGCTAAGAGTTATTCATTGTTGATGAATGACATAGCTAAATTCTTCTTTATTAAGAGGATCATTTAAATAGTATAATTAGTACATCTCTAAGTTCATAAATGTCGATGCCGAATTCACTGATGCTTATTATGAGTATATCTTTGCCTTTATCAATGGGCGGCACCTCCTGATAAAAGTGTTTTACTTGATTGTAACCAAACTAAAAACAAAAGTTACTTCATCATTATAAGACTTCGCCATAATCAATTTTTGTTAGTATTTTATCGTTTTAATTTTATGTCTTCTATGAGTCAAATAGGACTGTTTAACCATTTAACATTTCAAATTAATAAATAATTGAATTATTAGTGTTATATAGCAATACTTGAAACTATTTGACGGTGTGCAAATGAATGAGTAATCTTGAATGGCATTTAGTGTTAAATAACAATACTTGAAACGATTTAACTGAGTGCAAATAAATGCTATTTGGCTTGTTTAAAATGTTACCGAGAAATTATTCGTTTACAGATCATATATGTTTAATATATATATGAATGAATAGGCTTTGGCATTAAATAACCTACAATGATTGCTATGTCATAAAACACAACCATTAACCAACAAATTATTCTATGTCTTATCCGCAATGTTTACTAATGGAATAAAGATGATAAAAATACTAGACAAAAACTGATTGATTGATTTTAATGGGATGTCAGTCCGTCTAGGGTTATTTTATGCCTAGAGGATAGGGAATCGCATTCATTGTGTGTTCATATTTAAATTTTTTGTATAGCTTTTTCTAAAGATTTTTTTGCACACGGTCCAATCGAAAACAAATAATTTTTAAACTGATCAATTTGATTGATAGATGGGACCCTAACAAAAAGTACCACCCCGAATCAGAGTGAACCAGAAAGTAATGGCAGTGAAGGGGCGACATCACATTCCTCAGATCTCCAGAAATGTGGCCTCACCATCAGATGCAGTTTAATGTCATAGCTCGGACCCACTTCAACTTAAACTATCAGATTATTAAAAATAAAACATAAAATATGGCGATGATAGGTCTTCAGAGAAAAATAAGGAATAGTTTTATATGATTAAATTTTATTTTCTGCAAACGCTGGCTCTGGTATTTCGAAAAATAAAACCGCTATAAATAGTTTTCCCAAGGAATAATGCATGCAAATTTGAGTTTTGCTGATATCTCTTTCTTTATTTCTTTATTTCCGTTCTATGCTGTTTACAAATGGCTGTAAAATGACAGTCTGGGCAGTTGCGATGAAAACAACTGAATTTAAGACGAAGGGACTCATAATGAGAAAAAAAAAAAAAAGAAAAAAAAACTTATGTTAATCTTATTATGGTATGTTAGTATTGATAAGAACGAGATATTGTTTACTAGTAACTGGTGGATCCAAACAAGAACTTTCGTATACCGTATGCTACTGGAAAGTGTAGTGAACGCACTTAGCACAATGACAAAAAACCGTATCAGACCCATGAAATATTGCAGTTGCTAAGAATTTCAATAGAATCATTGCTATTCGTCCAGTTTGGTGTCTTCTGATTTCCATTCTCTACCAAACTTTCCCTGGCTTTTTAAATGTGACGTCTGGTATTCGTGCCGGATGGAATATCCAATCTAATTGTTAGATTCAAGGCTGTATAGCTCCCAGCTTCAGCTTGACCACCTTCTAGCGGGCGATCTTCATTGATAGCACAGCATAGCACTAGACCACTTTGGACTAGTTTAAGCTATGAACAGGGACACGTGCCAGACTTACATATCGAGCGAGTCCGAGTCCAGTAGGCTCATCTGGCTCAGTAAGTGAGCCAATGACCTGCATAAGTCCTGCAGGGCTCGAGCCTCGGCTCGTGCCCAACTTCCCCCTCCGTAAACCCTCACTTTAAAAAAGACCTTGTGTCAAGTCCTGTCTGGTGGGAGGCAGAGACAAATAACCATTCTCTGCTAAACTTCTCTGGTGATTAGAATGATTCAAAATACAAAATACAGTGTTGAATTCGAAAATTATATAATTCCAGAAATTGTTCGAACAACTGAACCTTTTCTTCGTGTCCTTAATGTTATTAAAACGACGACATTTCTGGTTATCCCTTCAATTATCGTCAGATGTATCATCTGAAATAAAATAAAAAAAGAACAGATTGAATAACAAATAAAAGTGATAATTAGATAAAACCACATTAAAACAAAACACAAAATTAATAAATAAATACAAAAATACATGGAGGCTTTTGATATGAAAAACAATCTGAACATACTTAGAGAAAAAGGGGGCTTCCTGGCGCCAAAAAGAAACTCAGGGGAAAAAACTCAGACCTTGGCTCAGGAGGCAGCTATTTTATTGTTCGGGAAGGTCTTTCCTTCATCCTTTAAGATTTAATTGCGAACTTCCCTAATAATAAAGTTGAGTCTTAATCGCTTCACTTGTCTCTTCATTCCATTTCAGCTAACACGATCAGCATAAAGAAACAACACGTATTCTAGTTTGAAAGGAGAAATAACTAACCACCAACCATTAATACTCATAAACCTCAAACCTCATAAGTTCTAAAGAAAAAAAAAGGTGACAAAAATATCCGACTAAATTTTGGTATATTGACAATTTTTTGTTTCTATTTTGCTTTTCAACAAGGAAGAATTTTTTGTTACTATTTTGCTTTTCAAAAAGGAACAAGTTTTTTGTTTTCTCTTTCGACGCGGGCTGAAAGACGGTTCGATCAAAACGTTGTGTAAATGATATTTTAGCAGAAAGAATTTCAAATTATTATTCAGCGCATTAATTATTTTGACCGTTGTGGTCTCGATCCCATATTTTCGACCAACGAGGATGATTTATCCCATTCTGCTCAGATGACTTTCCCGGGCAATATAAAAGGCGGTGAAAACGCGTGCTCTATCTCTTCCTCACAGATTCGAGCCGGACAGACCGATCCTCTCTTTCTCACTTCAGCAGCATCCCACCATTCAACATGAGGAGAGCACATCCAATTTAAGGACCGTTGTTTTCTAGGAAATCATTCCTTCATCATTTGTTCATCCCTCCTTGACCAACGGATCATCGAAGCTTCAAATTGGATGTTTAATTCCTGTTCTGACATCAGCAACTCTTTTCTTCTATTATTTGTACGACTCATAGTACAAGGGGATCTCGTTTCAACTGAAATTAAAGTTTTTGAACTCTCAAATATTTCTCGTCAACTCATTTGTTTTCTTCTTTCTCTTAATATAACAAAGGCAACAGGACTGATCAACTTCGTTTACTAATTGTTAAAATATCAAGAATACCAAAAAGACATCAGATTGTCCAGACAGTTTCTGGTATATTAAGGATTCTTCTTAAAGTTATCAACAATGAAACACCAATCTGGAAACAATTTGCTTGTTCGCAACATCTTGGCAATGTCTGCAGGGGAAAAAAGAGAATGAAATTCCCTGGTTTTTATTTTTATACTTGTCGACTACTGTTGTGGTTTCTATAGAAACAGGTTTCCCCAGTAAAGACGAGATCTGCCTAAGGACAGATAAGCGAATATTTTGTACAGTTTTTATAAAGATCGATTTTCATTTTAGCCTTTAATTCTTTCATTAAACAACTAAAAAACAACATTTGAGATTAAAATTTGTATTGATTTTTCACCAATCTTACAAATGCATTGTTCCTATTTTTTCATATATGTTGCTAAGAAACGATTAAAAAAGTCACTGTTGAAAACGATAAGCTAAGTTAGTAGGAGGAAAAGATACTTCTATCAACAACTGATGAGAACTTTATTGACTATTTCACCCGAAATAAGTTTATTTGATAGTCGTCATTTTTTTAGTCTGTGGTCAGTAAACATGAACATTATATAGTCTTTTATAGTAAAAATTTCATGTATATAACGAAGAATGTAATTAAAAAGAGGATTTTTCACAAAATTAAGAAAATAATCACTATAAAAATATTTGTACCATAATAACTGTTTTAATTCGACGGTCTTATTCCTTATAGGTTTAAGATGTTTAAAATTCCGTCGAAAAGCTTTTTTTTATTTTCGATCTAAAAGGAATTGGTATTCATATTTGAATGATTTATTTGTATTTTTTCATTTTTTAATCAGATATTGTGAAAGGAATAAAATACTTTGGAGATAAAAGAAGAGGCAACAACAGCCGAAATCCGATTAAGGGCTTGTGGAAAGTTCAAAATACCCACAATGCGTTATTACTGCTACTAAAAAATCTGTTACTGGGATGCCAGATTTGATTATACGCCGTCCACCATTCAGGTTTGTCAGATTGAACTATCAAGCAGTAAACTGAATTATTTTTGAATTCTCGGGACTACTATGATCAATTGATTTTAATATGAAACCAACAAGGGTTATTTAATGCCTAAGGGTTAAAGAATCACCATCATTGTACCTTTATATTTATTCCTTCATTTCTTGTGTAATTGTTTCTTAAGATTTTTTTGTACATGGTCCTATCAAATATAAATGATTTTTAAACAGATCTATTTGACTTAGAGACGGGACTCAAAACAAATACTACCTTCCCAGGCAAAAGTGGACCTAGGAGTAATAGCAATGAAGGGGCACTCAACACTCTCTAGATCTCCAAAAGTATAGCCACACTATCAGATGTAGTTTAGTGTCATACTCATGAAAAATATTTTAAAAAACATATATGCAAATATACAGGGCCATTGGCCAAATGAGTAGAATGTTCGTCAATGGTCCAGTAGACCGGAGTTCAACCTCAGGTCGAGTCATAAAAAAGACTCAAAAAGTGCTACTTGATGCCGCCTTGCTTAACACTCAGCATTATAAGGTAAAGATCAAGGGTAAAGTGGAGCAATCCACAGAATGGAGTGGCGCCCTTCTCCCTACACCTCAGTGTAGCAGCTATTGAAAAGTGAGCCTTCGTATCACTCTCGACTAAGGTCACCAACTTTACTTTACATATTCACTACTTCAAGAATTTCAGATCTGGTAACCAACCTGCGAGCACAACAATTTTCTCATTTACGCTATTAAAGGGAGTAATATTTCAAAGACGGTGCTGAGGCGGTATTTCACCTAATTCCTGTCGGTCGCTGTTATTCTTATTACGGACTTTGCACGTCAATACTAGTGAGATCAATCCTAAAGTCGATATCCTTTCAGTAACACGGTATTTTCAGATTCACAGGTTGGTTTGATTTGGTTTCTTCGTTGTTATTTAGATATGCCGCACAGGCCTCAGATTGCTTACAGTACCCGCTGTTCTCTATAGTGGTCATTCATATAAGTACTGAACAGGTTCATCGCTGCTTAAATTCTGTGATTTAGCAGGAACCGACGCTTCAGTGTGACTTGATCTTAAGTCATTTGGTATCTTTGTTTAATGTTTCTGAACCGGATTCGACGACGGTTATTTAATGCCAAAGCCATCCTAATAGAAGAAAAGCAAGGGTACTATTTGACCAATAGTTGGGGGAGGTATTAGAGGGCTCATATATTTCCCAAGGGTATTAGCCTAAAAGTGAAAGCAATACCGCGTTTGGAGTTCGAACTCGCTTACTTCCAGCTCTTTAGCCAAAAACGCCCCTGGAATTCCCTCTCGCAGGCTGGGCTTGACTGACTGTTGCTTTCTACGAGCCTGTAACGAGATGAGATGCGCAACCTACGCCAGCTAATTCAAAGAGTTTTAATCAAACATTGAACCTGATGTCATTGCCACCCGCAGAGTTCCTTACACCAAATTTGATCGCAGGAAGAGGGGTGAGGCTTTTCGATGTAAGTTGCCTGAGATGAAGATCTATAGTGTGAGCTGGAATGCCTTACTATTTTGAGTATTCTCGGAAATCTGAAATAATTTTAGTCGAGAATGGAATCTTCAGGCAACCGAACTAAATCTGGTTTTAGTTTACTGTTTATTCTAGTTCAAACTCTAGAACTGAAAATTGACATTACTTGAACGAGTATTACTGCCTACATCGTTTGATTTTGAATTTACTTTCTTACTAAGCATAAGACAGAAAAGTTTGTTTTCGACAGATTACTTCTTTTTTCTTTTTCTTTTTTACTTTTTAATCTGCAGTTGCAAATTTGATTTCTTTCTGTTTAGTTCAGAGCTTTTAAGATTAGATTTGATCTTAGCAGCAGCGTGGAATATTTTCTGCATATCTAATACTCGTAAGAAATATTGTCTTCAACAAACCATGCCGCATAGAAGCACGTCTGTAGAATCATTTGTTACTTTAGCATACGACACATTTTGGAACGTTTTATTACACTAAGAAAATTAATCATAAAATAATGTTTTCATCTCATTTGATAATTTTCTGGGTTGATCTTTCGGTTTAAGTCACTGTGATTTTCAGAGTATTTATCACCGAAAAATTATTATGAATGGATGAAAAACATAAATTCAAAACATACGAAGAATTCAACAACTAAGTAAGAGCTTTTTTTTATCTATACGTGTGCAAAAGTTCACTGCATCATCTGACCGTTTTTTATATTAAGAAATTAGCTTGTTTTTCGTCTACTTTTTGCTTACGAAGAGTACAAAATCATCATCATATGATAATAATAATAATAATAATAATAATAATAATAATAATAATATAGATACTATCCAAACGACAGCATTTCTGAGAACAGCCAGAATCCTGAGACGAGTCCTAGAGACTTGAGGAGACTTGCTGTCACTCAAACTCCTGTGAAAAACCATCAGCTAACACTGATGTGAAAAACTCTAAAGGAGTAAATAATAATAATATCACTTCATCATGTCCAGACGACCAGACCTAGAGTTAACAAAAAAGGAAGAGGAAACTTGGCGTCTAGTGAATTTTGCCGTTCCAGCGAACCACAGAGTGAAGATAAAAGAAAGCGAAAAGGTAGATAAATACTTGTTCCCTATCAGGGAACTAAAAAAGCTGTGGAACATGAAGGTGAATGTCATACCAACTGTAATTGGTGTGCTTGGAACGGTGCCAAAAGGCTTGGAAAAAAGACTTGAGGAATAGGGAGTCAGTGGAAAAATCAAGACCATCGAGATTACAGCATTAGTGAGATTAGCCAGTATACTCAGAAGATTTCATGAGACCTGAAAGGACTTGCTGCCACTTAAACCGTCAGCTAACGCTGGTGTGAAAAACTCGCTAAGACTAAAATAAAATAATAATAATAATACGGATCACCTAATCTCAGCCAGACGACCAGACCAAGTAATAATCAACAAGAAAAACAGAACTTGCCGATTTGTAGACATTGCTGTCCTGGCTGTCCACGGAGTAAAATTGAAAGAAAACGAAAAGAAAGATAAGTACTTCCATCTTGCTAGAAAATTGAAAAAAAAAAACTGTTGTACATGAAAGTATTTTTGGTACAGTCACCAAAGGATTGATACAGGGGCTGGAGGAATTGGAAATGATATAACGAGTGGAGACCATCCAAACTACAGTATTAATAAGATCGGCCAGAACACTCAGGAGAGCCCTAGAGAAATGAGGAGACTTGCTGTCACTCAAACTCCAATGAGAAACCATCAGTTAACGTTGGTGTGGAAAACTCGAAAAGGAATAAATAATAATCCTGATCTTGCCTTTATTAGCGTTCCATGTATCTACTGAATATATGCTTTACATCCACCCATAATTATTTTTCGGTGATAGTTTCCGCTGAATCAAATTTCCTGTGACCTTAACTGAAAGCGAGTCATTTTCTGTTTTATTTATTTATCTATTATCAAATATATGTTGTATTGTGTCACCGTGGATGTTCGGACAATAGAAGCAGACATTCAGCGATATGATTTTACATCGTAGGGTGATAGGAACAAAACGTAGGATATGTCGAGTGGTCGTCATTCAGCGATATACTTTTAAACTGTTTTATGATTGGTAAGTAAATCGGTAAGAACATTTAAATGTTTTTTTCTTGCCAAAGAGCGATAGGAAGTGAATGTGTTTAATAACGGTGTTAATTAGAGGTTTCTTAAAAATTGCGGCTTATATGGTGTGAATAGAAAAAAAAACTTTTCCAGTACGGATTCGATTTATATTCAGCGTTACTTTTCGGGAAATCAAGAATTTAGAAATAGAAGTCTGTCCAATCATATAAGCAATTCAGCCAAGAAAATAAGTGGAACAGAGTCGAGAAGCGAACTCTCAATTTAAGGACTGAGTGCAGTCCATCGTTTTGTTGGCCAAACTGCTGGTTGGAGGGCTGTTGCCACTAACACCCAGAAAAAAATGAAATGAAATTAGCCTGGAGAATCAAAGTAACATAAATCTCCTGAGAAAATGTTAGGGTTGAGATCTGAGCCTTGCAGTAACCAAGCGTAGATAAAAGAATTTTATATATCTAAAATGGCGGTTTTAATTGTTTTATTATTATTGCGACCATATGATTCTTTACTTAACTCTATTTCTGTTTGAAATTACTCCATGCTTTCACAGTTTCGACTAACACCAACAAAACATCATCAGATTCAAGAAAACCAATCTCAATGTAAGTGCTGTATCGTAGTAAGGAAGAGATACACAGTGAAATAGAGTTAAGTATTTATTAACTGAAGTGGTACAGTCTCGCGCTGTTGGTGTTACGTCCGAAGTTGGTCTTACTACTGACAGAAATCTTTCAGTACTGACTGCGCTTAAGAAATACGACGTCTTTTATTCCTCCGAGGTACCGTTGTACGAGCCACTATACAGCAGTAAGGGAAATCAATGAGTCAATGAAAGATTGCTTGAGAGATCCATGAGGTGTATGTTCACATTCTTATTTTTCTAATTAACAATGAAGTTTAGCTTCAAAACTTTATTTTTTAAAGCGTCCTTTCTACGTCTGAGACTTTTCTAGTTGGTCATCGAATCGAAGAAGGCTCGTCTAGATGAAACAGTATCGAGCGAAGTATTTGACATATTGTTATTATCAGTACCTGACGAGGGCGTCATTTCAATTTTTGAATTGTAGTATCGCCTGTATCGAGGGAAGATTTATCAAAAAACAGTTTCAATGGCTACTCTTGTTTACAAAAGATTCAGCCTCTACTAACCTTCTAACGGCAAAATTAGCCATGGAGACCTAAAAATGATCTTTCTCTACCTTCATTTTTTATTCATTTTAGTGAGTGCTTGGCTGTAACACGATCCTTGTCACGGAAACATTAATGTAACACGATCCTTGTCACGGCAATATTAATGTAACACTTTCCTTGGTCACCGCAACGGTTAATGTAACAACTACTCTTCGACACTTCACCCACTTGACCGCCGTCCTTCACAATTTCGGCTGTGATTCTGTAGGGTCCAGGGTTACAGATTTTACCTATTTTTCTGGGGATCCTCTTAACAGCCCACGTTGTGACTGATCCTGTTGAGCGGTTATCGGGTCTAAAGATTTCCTGCTGGTCCACCTGCAGGCTCGTCGGGCTGGAATCGTGTTAGCATCAGAAAAAATTAACCCAACCTATCCGATTTTATGAAAGATTTTTTAGATAATGACACCAACAATACATGAAATAAACACAGTTCATAAAGAAAATGTTATTAAATTGAAATGTCACTTATATACACACAGTACCTGGAGTGTTGCTTATTGGAGAGAGGTGGTTTTCGTCTAAAACTTTTTCAGTTTAGCAGCTTGTTTAGTGATTTTCGCTTATCGGGTTTGTCAACGACACATACGCACGCAGAACGCCTGATTCAATCTCCGATGGGTTTTCTCAATGGATGACGTCACACCCGCAGAGATGATTTCCTTACGCCGGAGCTCGACCGTCAACAATCACGGCACAGATCGAAAGTAATTGCCGCGGCTGTCACAGCAAAAACTCTCACATCGGCACGAGGCGAGGCTTGTTTTTGAGAATGTTTTTGCCTCCCGCTAATCACGTGACACCACGTAGGATTAATTCATCCGTCCTCTAGCCCACGTGCTACCTTCTGACATCACCCAAAGTACAATTTCATGTCGTGATTTTCTTGCGTCATACTTTCTGATATAAACAATTCGTATAAACATCTATTATTGAGAATAGCGTTTATTTTTAGAAGTTACGTTTTTTTTTCTGTAACCAATACGGATTATATTTCCAACTTTACGAGTAAAACTGTTTAGAAAAATCATTATCAACAAACAAGAAAGGATTAACCTTTTTCTGGTAATTTCGCATGCTATTCTTATTTTCTTAATATACCAAAGTCCTTACAGCATATCAACCTCTTGGTTTTTTTCGAAGATGCAGTTTTTTTTCACTTGTCGTTTCTATTTTACGGCATATCTATCTCTATTAATACCTATTGGACTTATGAGTAGAGAGTTTGCCAATGGTCCAGGAGACCAGGGTTAAATACCAGGTCGAGTCATACCAAAGACTGAAAAAATGTTACTTGGTGCTGCCTTGCTTAACACTCAGCATTATAAGGTAACGATCAAAGGTAAAGTGGAGCAATCCAGATAATGGAATAGCGCTCACCCCTACACCTCTGGGTAGTAGCTATTGAAAAGGAAGCCTTCGGGTCACCCTGAACTATGGTCGCCAACTTACTTATTATCATCCCTATTTCGGGGCGAAATTAACCCTTCCACATCCATAACTTGTTTGGTTTTGTTCTAACGCCATACATGACAATGGCAACTGTCGGGAATGTGTTGTCTGAACACCTCGAAGAGTTTGGATTGGAAGTTCTGCTTTTGTACGAAGTTGTCTCTCGTTCCAAGTCGAAGGATTATGAAAGTTATGTCTGCTTTTTATCTAAGTTCACCAGACATCTTTCTTTCCTTTCTAAGGAAGTTGTTTTTACTTCGTCAGGTTGGCTTTGTAGAGATTTGGATAACTTTTCATCTTATGCTTTTTACTTTGTCATCTTCAGTTTATGCCTAATGTTCAACAACTAGAATACACACTTTTATTTCATCAACTACACTGACGACAAGCAGGCAGTCCGCATGTCATATATATATATATATATATATATATAATTATTGTGTTTGAATGCTACCTTATCTTGAGAGAAAGAGTTCGATGTCTGAAATAGAACATAAGTATGCAGTCTAAGAGAGAAATTAAAACCATATACAGCGATTAATAGTTTCACGCTTGTTTGCTTCATGATCACGAAAGCATGAAACTATTTGCTGCAATGTGTGGTTTTTATTTCTCTCTTAGACTGCATACATGCATATATACATATGTGTGTGTGTGTATGTGTGGATATATATAACCATTAATATCATAATCTGAGCTTTTTTTACAAAGTGCCAAGTTCTATTTTAGAATAAATTGTTTAAAACTCAACCAACTATAATAAAGAATCTACTTTTTGTCGAGAATTTTATTCGAAGTTACATTTTGTACTAAATCATGAAAATTGCTTTAAAAACAGTAGATCTAAAGTTTTAGCAAATTTTTAGATTCTCTTGACTTAAGTGCTTTTATGACGGTTGCACTATCTCGAAGTGCTGAACTTAATGAAAACTATTTGCTTGTAGAAGGAACTTTTAATAAAATTAATCAATAATCTGTAAAACGTTAAAATTAGAAAAGAAAAAAATCATACTTTAACGGTAAAAAAAATGCAACTTTTATATAAAAGAAAACAGGACCAATTAGAAAGATGCATACCTGCACAATCGGTTTATATTTCGATAAAAAGCTTAACAAGCAAACAAACAGCAAAAATTTAAAAAAGAAGAATATTTCAGTACGCAAGACAAAAATATTAAATAGAAACAAAACTAAACATTCTTATTTTAGCTGTTTTTATCATTGTATATACTATCGTCTGTTCTATTAAAAATGTTCTTTTTTGAAATTTTCAAATAACATTAACATAATAGACGGGTACGTATACTTTTCACACACACACACACACACACACACACACACACACACACATATATATATATATATATATATTTTAAAATAGGTAGGTCCACGAAGAGATTTGTATTTTTTGAATTTATTGAATTTATTAGTGTTAACACGAGTGAATTCAAGTCTCATTGAGTTCCCCATTAACTAGGCCTTGTGCCATATATGTTTTCTGATAAAAGCAACAAGCTGGAAACATATACGAATGTAAGAAGAAAATAAATAGATAAATAAATAAATGAATAAATTCAATAAATACAAACCTCTTCGTGGACCTACCTATTTAAAAATATTTTTATTCTCTGCAGCAAAATTATATATATATATATATATATATATATATATATATATATATATATATATATATATATATATATATATATATATACAAGAAACTGTCAGTTACCAAGTGCTGTTGACTCTATGTCTAATTTATTCTAACTTTGATATATATATATGCTATATCACTGTTATTGAGCACTCTTTATTCAGTATTATAACAAACTATATATATATATATATATATATATAAACTTAATAAAGTTGATTACGTCTGTCTGTTCGTGAGTCTGAAGCTTATGGACATCACACCGCTGGACATAGAAAGCTGCAATTTAATTCGAACGATCACTTTTCAATCTATATTATTCTTGTTATACAGTAGAGAAGATGTTTGATGAATATTTTTGTTCACCCACAATTTATGTCGGTTTATATTTGAAACGGCAAATGAAGTACAAAAGAACATTCAAAACAAAGCAGTACAAACAAAATTAAATTTATATATCAAGAAATATATTTTAAAAAACCATTTCAAATACTCTAATATAGTCTGTTGGATATTTCTGTATATGTGCGTGTGTGTGTAACTAACACGAATCTGTTGAATATTCCTGTGCGTGTGTGTGTGTGTGCTAACACGGATATTATGGAAAAAGACTAAATATTGAAAGTGTCCTGTAGACTATAAAATGTATGTGGACTAAGTATTTCATGTAAGGTATCGATATATAGAAATATAGCAACGTGTGCTAGAAGGCATGTGTCTTCTCCCATATTGGTTGTTTGTCTCTTTCGGGGTTTGACGAAATTTTTGTGGTTGTGTTCGAGGCTGGAGCAAGTCAAACCAAAAAGGCAGAAGAGGATGAAAAAGGATGCAGAATGTATACATTTTCGTGGGATTGACTGCTAGAAATCAAAATGTAAGAGAGAGAGAGAGTATGTGTGTGCTGTCTTTGTAAGTCACAGTGTAAGAGGGTGAGTTCTTGGAAGACGAGGGTATATATAGGCAATCCTTATCATGCAGTCGGCTCCAAATGCGCGCGACAAAATCAAAATTGCGGACGTAGTTGTGAGCACTAACCACGTGACTTTCCAGACCAATAGGCTCCCGAGACTGATTAGTTTACCGACGTCCGCCATCTTTGTTTCGGGAACAAGTGGCATCACGGACATTTTAAAATACAGGAGAGTAAATCCTATGTATATGTCTTCTTATTTTTATTATTCATTCCCTACAATACAACAGAAATCAAAATCTCTCCTGATTCACAGATTTACGAACTCAATACATCCACTCACCAGCAAAACAAGTTAAAACACTCAGGACGAAAATCCAACAAACAAATATTTGGTTGAAAGAAGCTAATACCGGCCGGATGTTGACCCGACAGTAGCTACCAACACAATGAATAAAACATGTCTCTGTGCATGGAGGCTCTACGCAGTTTCCGGTTGAAAAACTAAATTAACGGATAATTTAAAAAGTCCTTTTTCAATCAATCATAAACTTTCCCCCAAAGTTTTTCGGAGCTGATTTTGATCCCCAAAACGGCTATAAAACAAAAAGTCACGAACGGCAGTTGACACTGGGACCACACCCTTTCGGGTCACCGCCTGGCATTCGTGCCAGCCGGTTGTTTGCTTATAATGATACCTTGGCCTCTAAGATGGGGTGGGACGCCCCCCATGTCTTTGCCTGCTTGCAGGACTGAGTTTATTGCTTGGTGCGTGAGGCGACACATTCGAGGAATGCTGACGAAGTTAAGTATTTTTGCAACCGCTGCGCATGGATCTCGATTTATACGTGGCCCCCACCATAAAATGGCCTTGCGCCATATTCTGATACAGTGGAATGTCAGATAAATCGCAGTTGACACCAGAACTGGAACCAGAGTGAATCTTCAGGCGTCACGTTTCGGAGAAGATCAAAGACCGATGACAGACTACCAACCCACACCGCACCACCACGCTGCATACAAAGTCACCCCGGCCAAGAACAAGATCAAAGGCCGCTGACAGCCTGCCAACCCACACCCTATCACCATGCTGCACATAACCAAGCCATTCGACCAAGAATAGACTTAAACCCATTTGCCTCCAGATCTCAATTAGGTGGAAAGGAAAAAATCTAAATCTACCAACTTCTGTTTATTTAAAATAAACGAAATTAAATCCAACCCTCTTGTCCGTTGTCTCTTATCAAATCATGAACTTATAGTAAAGACATAATCGACCTAATAAAATTAGATCGCTGAAAAAATTATTTTGCGTTTTTTTTTTTTTTTTTCTGTGACGGCCATTTACCTCAGCCCCTAATCCATCGGCATATTTTTACTTCCGGTTCCTTTTCACAAGCCATTTCAAAAGCGGCTACAGCAAAGAATGGTACGTTGAGCTTTTTACTTCCAGTTTATTCATTCAATGTGAGTTAAATTTTCCGACGATTAATAAAAAAAATCTCCCTCTAACTTTTTTTATGTGTTGGTCATTTATTTCCACTTCTATTTAACGTTATGAACTGATTTTTTTTGTCATCCCTCCACTCGGACAACGCTGGGGTTTAGGTAGCATTGCCAACATTTTGTGTGGTTGGGTAGAAAGAGGCAATGAAGAAAGTAAAGTATAGTTCTTGTACGTAGGTCTCAAGAACTACGACTTATACTAACTTACGGGAATGAATATCCTGTTTTTTCTTCAATGTTGACAAATAATTGTTCATTTATTCAGTTAATGGTAAATTTTTACCCTTTAACTCTTCCTATTTTAGCGAAAACTAAAAATCAGATTCTCCTTTTTTTGGCGAATATTTTTTTTTCCAAGAATAGATTAAATTTTACGTCATGAAAACTATAATATTCTGGTTTAGAGAAAGGGCTATTGTTTTAATCCTCTTAGTTTAAGTTCATATTCTTTTTTTATTTTTTATTTTTACACTCAATACTTCAAATATTCAAGCGATGTGAGTTCTCATATTCTGCAGCAATATTATAAGAACGTCAGAAAAAAATATCCGCAAAGAAGAAAATTTGAAGAAAACCCCAATATTATAGAATTTATGGAGGGGGATCACTTTGTTATATAAATTTAACGTAAAATGATCACCCACTTCCGGACCAGCAAGCATTACTGATGACCAGAGATAGTGGAGAGGGACGTGTAACCCCCACCACACAGTTTGTTTTATTTTCTTTTTTTTTCTGCTGAAACGTGGGCGTTTTTTTTATTTTAAGTTTTTTCATCACTTATAAAAAAATTTAAAAAATGCCCCCCCATTTTGTTTCCACCCCTTTTTTTATTTAGCAAAATATCACCACCCCAAATAAGCTTACTTAACACCTCCACCATCTCTATCTGATTTCTCTACAAAAAATGAAAAAAAATAATGATTACGCGTCTCTTTACCGCTACCTTTTGTCGTCAGTAATGCTTGCTGGTCCGGAAGTGGGGGATCACTTTACGTTAAATTTATATAAAAAAAGTGAACCCCCCCCAATAAATTCTATGCTATTGGGGTTTTCTTCAAATTTTCTTCTTTGCGGATATTTTTTCTGACTGTTTACATGTATTCGCCAAAAAATTAGTAGAATCTGATTTTTAGTTTTCGTTAAAATAGGATGGGTTAAAGAGTAAAAATTTGCCAAGTTTTAATTTTTTTCACTATCATATTTATAAATACTATCGTAAAAATTGATTTTCTTATTTACGAAAAGAAAAGAAAATCATAACTCGGTCCTATGTAAACTTTAAAGCTTGAAAAATTTTAAAGATATTCTTCATCAGTATCATCATTTGTTGATACATTAATTTTTATTTTATTTTATTTTTAATGAAAGGGAGATGGTCGTTTTTATAGGTCTGCTACTCCTACTAGTTTTATGTTTTGTTCAATAAGAAAGTTCACCACTCCTTATATTTCCGGTTGACATTCTAAGACACAAGAAATATGTATGCGCACGATACAAGTTTTTTTTTATTATTTTATTTATTTATTTATTTTTCCAAGAATAGATTAAATTTTACGTCATGAAAACTATAATATTCTGGTTTAGAGAAAGCACTATTGTTTTAATCCTCTTAGTTTAAGTTTATATTCTTTTTTCTTTTTACACTCAATACTTCAAATATTCAAGCGATATAGATGTGTGTTTTCATATTCTGAAGCAATATTATAAGAACGTTATTTCTATGTTATGCAACATTTTAAAATGTCAAGAATGTTTTCAAATATCATAGGTTGGCTGGTTATTACATTTGTCCTAGTAGCGTAAAACACACGCTCGTGCTGGTGAGAGAGAGAGAGAGAGAGAGAGAAAGAGAAAGAGAGAGGAGTGTACACATACACACTTGGTATGAAATTTTAACAATAAGGTATTGAAACTATTGAATCTTGATTTTTTATTTTATTTCAAAATGTAAATGAACACGTGTTATGTAATAAAGATAATAATGTCTAGACGTCTAATACTGCCATCTAGGCCTTATGTATGTGTCTGGACAAGTCAGTACCAATTTTTGATACTTTTTATCCCAGTTTTTAGCAAAATGCAGAATTGTGTAAGTACAGCTTCTTCCATGTTTACCAGATCTAGCTACACATGATTTTGTCATGTTTTTAAACTGAAAATTAATCTTGAAGGTAAGACTTGAGGATATTCAAAGAAATATGATTGAGCAGCTTCACATCATATAAAAAAGGGTTTGATTAGTGCTTTGACCCACGGAAAAGTCACTGGAATAAGTGTGTTAAATGTGAAGGTGGCTATTTTAAAGACAACGTTTCAGTCATTGTTCATTTCTGCATGGATAAATACAGCTTCAGTTTCAATACTTTTTGACAAATCTCATATAATGAACACTGCTGAAATATTTTCATTAATGAAAAATTAAAATTGATCAAAGAAATGTTACCCGATTTGCAAAAACTTTGACTTCAAAATATCAATGGATCCTTTTTTATATAATGCAAAATTCAGTCAGTTTAATTCCTGATAGGTCAACTAATATTTATCTAATACATGAGTCACAAGAGAAAAAATATTTTTTATAGCAACTCACTTTTGAATATGTGCAATGTATTAAAATCAATTGTTATAAAATCGAAAAAGGCTTAAAAATTTACTAAGAATGAGAAAAGAAAGAATCCTAAACTTTTACTCAGCACATTTTCTAACTAATAAAAGAATGTGTCACAAAAATGATAAAGAAAGGATAAAAAGTAAAAGCAGACCATTTACTGTCTTCAAAGATCATTTTTATAACAAAAGAATGAGTTGTTTTATCAAAACAATTCTCAAAGGGAAATTAGGAAGATCACTTGATTTTATTAGAGACAAACCCTCCAAAAAATGAAAAAGATCAAACACAGTCAGAGTTTGAAGACAGATTGGTTTCTTTGTTTAGTGGCATATCAAGCTTTGTGGGTTATATATTGCCAAAGCCATCCTTATAGAAGAGCAATAGTCATAATTTTAACCCACTGCTGAGGAGATAAGTGGGATCATAACTTTCCCAAGGGTATTAGTCTGAAAATGAGCAAAATAGTGTGACTAGAGTTTGAACTTGATTGCTACAATATCATAGTTCGGTACATTAGCCACTACACCATGATTGCCCAGTCAGCTGGGGCTGTAGAATACACCAACTGCTTCTCTGCAGAGGGGTAAGACCCCACCATTGAGTGTCCTGGATAGGACACTAAACAATTTGATGGTGAGGTTCCAGTAATGCTAGAGCTTTGGGGAATGTGGAGTACCCCTTTATTACCATTGCTCCCAGGTCCACTCTGGCCAGGAGTGGTAGCGCCTGATAAGGGTCCTATGTATGGGTTAAATAGAACTAAACTGTGGTTTGAGTTTACTTTTTTTTGCATTTAAACTGAGTATTTATGCTGAACTGAATTGTTTAAAATAGAACTGTTTTGACATTTAAACTGCGTACTAATGCTAAACTGAATTGCTTGAAATAGAACTGTTTTGACATCTAAACTGTGTACTTATGCTAAACTGAATTATCTGAAATAAAACTGTTTTGACATTAACTCTGGGTCTTGCCCAGTCGGCTGGGGCAGTAGAATACACCAACTGCACGTCAGCAGAGGGGTAAGACCCCCTCCATGGGTGTCCTGGATATGACACTGAACAATCTGATGGTGAAGTTCCAGTGATGCTGGAGCTTTGGGGAATGCAGAGCACCCCTTCACTGCTATTGCTCCCAGGTCCACTCTGGCTCTGAATGATAGCATCTGATAGGGCCCTATCTGTGGGTTAAATAGAACTAACTGCATACTTATGCTTAACTGAATTGTTTGTAATAGAACTGTTTGATTAAACTGAGTTGTTTGAAATGTAACTGTTTTTGACATTAAAACTGTACTTACATGAAACTGAATTGTTTAATATATAGAACTGTTTTGACATTTAACTGTGTAAACAAAATCTGTATTTATAGTAAACTGAATTAGCTGAATCAGAACTGTTTGAATATACTGAATAGCTTGAAATAGAAATGTTTTTGACTATTAAACTGTGTAGTCATGCTAAACTGAATTGTTTGAAATAGAACTATTTGCATAAAAATGGATTTGGTGTTAAATAACTTACAAAGGTTGATATGCTTTAAAACCCAACCACCAACCAACCAACCAACCTACACCATGAGGACAGAAGCAGAACCATTGAAGCGGATGGAAGCAAACCATCATAAACTATACTGAATCACACATCATCAAACTTCAAAACAACTTCAAGAAGAAGAAGAAAAGACTACTGCTACTCTTTCTTTAATTACTATCTACATGCCATATATAAAAAAAGGATTTTCTTTAAAAACTGTATGAATGTTCATGCAATTTGAAAGAGAAATTGGATAGTCTCTAAAAATCTGTCATACATGTGGGGTGTTTTTAAAAAGTATGAATATAATTTTCTCAAAAAATCCAAACTACAGTTTAATGCGATTGAAAGAGAAATTGAATATTCAATAAAATGCAACTTTAGTACATGCGATTTTTAAAGGGAAGAAATTCTAATTTTCTCCAGAAACCCAACCCTACGAACAAAAAATGTATATAATTTCTTCTCTTATCCAGTTGATACATTTTGACTTGTCTGCCGGTCAGGTTTTGACTCAAAACTTCCAATACACTTTGATAGACTTCATCATTTCTATATATCTTTTGACTATTCCTGCCAGACTTCATTCAGAATAACTCTTTGACCATTTCAAGACTCTTTATCTTTTATTTGAACTTTTAAAACAATTGCCAAGAACTTTAACACTATCCAATATTAATATTTGACTTCACGTAAATCATTTTGTTTTGTATATTTGTTTTTGCTTGGCCTAGAAATATTTTTCCTTTTCTATCTTGAAAAATATATTCAAGATGCACATTTTGTGCAATGTTTCCTCATTTTTAAATTATAAATTATTGAGCCTGTTTTTCGTTTTTTTATTGTAAAGGTTTTTGTTTTCTCATTCAATTCAAACTGGTTTCCTGTCTTATCTTTCTTTCAATACTTTTTTTTTGTGTGTGTTGTTGTTTGTTTGCACCTATTTTCATATTGGGAAATCCCAATGAATGCCAGTCATGAAAACCATTTCCTGTGGTAGCCTGAGAAGAGAGAGAGAGAGAGAGAGATCGGCACCATTCAACATGTATGGTATTGTAAAGTCAAAGACTTCTGTAACAAAATATTAGATATTGTTAAGAAACAATTTTTAAAAGTTACTGACTAACACAATTCCCATTAAGATTTATGGGATTATTTACATGTGAATTGGCTATCCAAGTTGGAATTGGAATGTAGTATCTGTGTTCATAGAAATATCACAGTTATTTTAAAAACTATTAGATATAGAATATCCATATGATAAGTTATTTTGAAGTGTACAAAATTCCTTAAAAATGAATACAAAATAAGAAACACCCATGTGTATCATATTTACCCAACCCCTCCGCTCAGGCAGGATATGACACAAGGTCAATCTTTTTTTTTTAAGCGGAGTTTAACAGGTTTGAATTCAGAGTTTTCATTCTCCTAGACTAGTTTCCTCACCAAGGCTGAAGAAAACAGTCTGTCCTACTACTTACCCATAGCTGGAGAGAGAATAATTGGATTCATACCTTTCCTAAGGGTATTAGTGCTATGTGAAATGCAATCAGTCTCATCCAGGATTTGAACTCGTGTCACCGTGTCCATTTCCTGCGACGATAACCATTACACCACAGACACCCTTGTGTATAAATATCTTAAAAGTTGTTATCCTAACTTGAACATTTGAGGAACAATTTATTAGAATTATGTATTTTAGTTCTAATCTCCAATAAAATAAATAATAAAAAACTTCAGTTACTTTATGCATGTTGGTTGTTACCAATTGTAAAACATTATTCTAATTGTAAGACACTTGTCATGGAAGAATGAACCAGAAAGTCATGAACAAAGAGCATATAGGTAATTGAATAATATAGTATCTTATATGTAAAAAAAAGTAATTAAAAAAGAATGGTTAAAAAAAGTTAAAGTTTTTCAGGAATACTTCATTGAAATGTAGCCTCCACACCACCCCAGAGTGTTTAGTAAGTTTATGCTCAAAATGTGTTGTATTTAACAGCAGAATTTGCCCTTCCCAAAATTAATGGAAGATGTTTTTAAATACCAGGCTAGAATTTCTTGAATATATGCATACACTCTACAGGTATGCTTATAGGTTCTTTATTGGTCACAATTGGTTGGTTGTTTGGGGTTTATAGCATATCAACGTTGGTAGGCTATTTAATGCCAAATCTATTTTTATACAAATAATCAGTTCTATTTAAAACAATTCAGTTTAGCATTACACAGTTAAATTGTCTAAAATATTTCTATTTCAAGCTATTCAGTTTTGTCAAACAGTTCTAATTCAGTTAATTCAGTTTAGTATAAGTATAGTTTTTGTCCATACACAGTTAAACGTCAAAAACCGTTCTATTTTGAACAATTCAGTTTAGCATAAATACACAGTTTACATGTCAAAACAGTTCTATTTTGAGCCATTCAGTTTAGCATAAGTATGCAGTTTATTTCTATTTGACCCATGAATGGGACCCTATTAGGTGCTACCACTCTGAGCCAGAGTGGATCTGGGAGCGATGGCAATGAAGTGTTACTACGCATTCCTCAGAGCTCCAGCATAACTGGAACCTCACCATGAGATCGTTTAGGGTGCTCGTTGGTGTGTGTGTGGGGGGTGTTACCTCTCTGCAGAGGTGCAGTCAATCTATTCTACAGCCCAAGCCGACTAGGCCAATATTGGTCATAACTTTGTTTGAGTGCTCTTATACTTTTCTTCTATGATTACATGACAGTATACTCAAGTCTCTGAGTTCAGCAAAATCAAACTTGATGTGACTTGCAGATTTTTTTCATGGCCTTGCTATGTTAACTCTTAATTGATTTCTATTGTAGCAAAGTTGTTCCTTTACAGACTTGTAACAAATATTTGGCCAAGGGCAGATAATAAAATATTTCTCATGTGACAAATATATATATATAGATGATTATCTTATGAGTTTAATGATATGTTTAATTTGTTTTCCACAGATACAGATACTACACTCTGGTCCTATATCTAACTACCTCTCCATGGAAGAATTTCCATGACCAATGTCACAAAGGTATCATACTACTCTAACAATCCACAGTCTCTTTTTGACTGACCTTGTTTTTTATTTCCTTTCTGGCTGCATGCTGTCTAAACATGAAAATATGGCTGAGGAAGAGGAATATTTTGATCCCAGCTTTCTGGCCCAGGAGAAAAATTTAGATACTAAGAAATGCTGGTGGGGACAATGTTTTGATCTTCGACATGCCAAACAGATACTACAGACTTGGCAGAAATTACAGATTGATGATGAAAAAACAAACAGCAAAAATTACACTGTTCATAATGAAGAAAGTAGAAAAAACAAAACAATACAAATTTGATGAATTTATTATGAAAGTTGATGTTAAACGTTTCGGTTTTTTAAAACCTTTTCAGGACTTTAAATTCATGAAAAGTATTGTTTAAATAGCAATGGATGTTTGTCAAAATAACCTGAGAAAGGAAGTGTGTATTCATTAAAAGTTTTGTATATATATATGTGTGTGTGTGTATATATATATATATATATATATATATATGTACTTACACACACACAAACATTTTCCTGTTATTTCAACAAACACCCATCACTATTTAAACAATACTTTTCATGAATTTAAAGCCCTGAAAAGGTTTTTAAAACCGAAACATTTAACATCAACTTTTACAATAAATTCATCAAATTTGGATTATTTTGTTTTTTCTTTCTTCATACTGTCAGACTTAATTTCCTTATTTACTTCCACACTGTTCATAATATAGATAAATGTCGCCACTTACTTACCATTCAGATGCACTTACTTACCACTGTGATACACTTACAATTCGCCACTGTTATTTTACTTATGGTAGGAAAAAGAGAAAAAAAATAGGAAAGAGACAGGAATGACAAATTGCTGGTGTTCAATGAAATAAAATGCTGGTCACCACGTGATTCATGATCAAGGAATGCTCTAATGTGATCCATTGGTTAAAAATGATCCCATGGAAGAGAGAAGCAAGTAGTCTCACTTGCTTAGTTGTATGGCAATTATGATTATATCCAACTGTTTTATCTTTGTCCTAGCTATTTCTTGCAACAGTCAGTAGTTGTTTCATTCTAATAATGTAATGCTTCAGTTGTTTGTCAGTTCATACGTACATTTACATTGTATGTGGATCTATACACACACACACACACACACTGTCCTGTTAGCAAAGGTTACAATATGCTGACTGTATCCCTTAGGTATGATACTAAACTACAATCAATGGTGAGGCTCAAGTTCTGGAGATCTGGGAAGTGTGGAAAACTTTTTCACTGCCATTACTCCCTGGACCACTCTGACCCTATGAGTCAAATAGAACCGTTTAAATTTTGTTAATATTTGATATGATTATGTGCAAATAAAAAACCTCTTAAGAATCAACCTCAGAAAAATGTAAATATAAACATATAATATATGCAATTCTCTAACCTCTTGGTATATAATAACCTGAGATGATTTGATATGCTTTTTAAATCATTGATTAGCATATCTACATGCATAGGTGCATTAATAAATCCATATTTTTAATGTTACAGAAAGTATTTTACTCAATTTTAAAGAAAGTATTTTACACAACAAATATTTTTCCAACAGTCTCATTCCATTAAGTCCAATGAACTTAATTCAGTGTTGAATATAAAATACAGATCATTATCAAAGTGAGCTTAAAGTAGGGATTCATTTGACTCTTCCTCACCATCCATCCCTATCAGACATTACACTTAGTAAGTTTTCTGAATGTCATCCTGTATCTGCACAGAATAAATAAATGTAAGTTGTGTAGCTCCCATCTAGTAATCAAACATACAGTGACAATTTCAGATAAAAATTCCGCTAATAACTACAAGTAAAGCTGATTTGGTTTGGTTTGGTTTCTTTGTTTAATGACATATCAACCTTCATAGGTTATTTAATGCCAAAGCCATTCTCCTAGAAGAACAGTGGTGGTACTATTTAACCCATAACTGGGAGGATAAGGAGGTTCATACCTTTCTCAAGGGTATTTGTCCCAAAGTGAACGTAATAGCACGACTGGAGTACAAACTCACTTTCTACGATTCCACAGTCCATCGCTTTAACCATTACACCACGAGGACACCCCCAAGTAAGCCTGTGGACTTTCTGATTTATTTGTGTGAGTACATGTGTGTGTGTGTAGAGGGGTACTAAAATGTTAACCCAAACCAGAAAAGAATTTTCTAGAGCCATAAAATTTATTTACAAGTCCTCATATTCATCTTAAGTTCAACAAACTTTGTTTCACAAGTTTCTTTAAAACTTTCAAGAACAGGTCAATAAAAATCCCTTAAAAAATGGTCATACCCTTCTTGGTTAGACAGAGAACTTTTTAGCACCTTCTCATATTCAAGGTGATTAAAAAAAAAATTAAAAAATATTGACATTTCTTTAGGAGTACTTATGATATAATTTCAAGTCGTCTCTACCTGTTCATCATCTCTGTCATTCTTGCAATCTTCCACAAGTGGTCTACATAATAAACCTTTTTAGAAGTGCTAACATTTCTGAAGCACCAGGAGAATATTCTAAGAATGTGTTATCAGGGAATGGTCAACAGGTAAAGGCTGTTTTGAATTATAGTATAAAGGTAGCCCTATAAGAGGGTTTAAATTTTTTTGAATCACCCTATATATATATATATACACACACACACACACACATATATATATATATATACATTAATAGGTATATATATGTATATATATTTATATATACATTCATAGGTATATATACATATATATATGCACATATATAAGTATATAAATTTGGGCAGGTTTCAATCCTAGCTTGCATTGTCCTGCATGTCTACCCACACTGAGTTATGATACAACAAAATAGTCTGTCTGTGTATGACAATATATATATATATATGTGTGTGTGTGTGTGTGTATATACATGCATATATAAATACATTTGTGCATATATTTATATTTAGTTAATTTGGCATCATTTATGTGCGATATGGATTGTGGGCTCAGTTGTAGAGTATTGGCTCTGCAATCTGTGGTTGATGATTCGATCTCCAGTGCTGGAGATTATAGTATACACTGCTGATGAGACTTAATAAGGTCAAAACAGCTATCCAGTGTTTCTATATGTTATGCGTAAGTGTTCGCCAGATTTTCTGGTCATGGCAATTCAATTCACAATATAATTCCTCTATTTAAAAAAAGAAAATGTAGATATTCATATATATATATATATATATATATATATATATGTGTGCATATATATATGTTTATATATAAGTTTGTATATATATATACAGTGTATCACAAAAGTGAGTACACTCCTCACATTTCTGCAGATATCTAAGTATATCTTTTCATGGGACAACACTGACAAAATGACACTTTGACACAATTAAAAGTAGTCTGTGTGCAGCTTATATAACAGAGTTAATTTATTTTCCCCTCAACATAACTCAAAATATAACCATTAAAAGCTAAACCCCTGCCAACTAAAGTGAGTACACCCCTAAGAAACTACACCCCTAAATTTCCAAATTGAGTACTGCTTGTCATTTTCCCTCCAAAATGTCATGTGACTCATTCATGTTACTAGGCCCATGTGTGCATAGGGAGCAGGTGTGTTCAAATTTGTAGTGCAGCTCTCACACTCTCTCATACTGGTCACTGAAAGTTCCAACATGGCACCACATGGCAAAGAACTCTCTGAGGATCTTAAAAGATGTATTATTGCGCTACATGAAGATGGCCAAGGCTATGAGAAGATTGCCAACACCATGAAACTGAGCTGCAGCACAGTGGCTAAGATAATCCATCGTTTTAAAAGAGCGGGGTTCACTCAGCACAGGCCTTGGGTAGGTCGTCCAAAGAAGCTGAGCGCATGTGCTGAGTGTCACATCCAAATGCTTTCTTTGAAAGATTGGCGTCAGAGTCCTGTCAGCATTGCTGCAGAGATCAAAAAGGTGGGGGGGTCAGCCTGTTAGTGTTCAGACCATATGCCGCACTCTACATCAAATTGCTGTGCATGGCTGTCACCCCAGGAGGAAGCCTCTTCTGAAGATGATACACAAGAAAGCCTCCAAACAGTTTGCTGAAGACATGTCAACAAAGCACATGGATTACTGGAACCATGTCCTATGGTCTGATGAGATGAAGATTAATTTGTTTGGTTCTGATGGCTTCAAGCATGTGTGGCGGCGATCAGGTGAGGAGTACAAAGATAAGTGTGTCATGCCTACAGTCAAGCATAGTGGTGGGAATGTCATGGTCTAAGGCTGCATGAGTGCTGCAGGTGTTGGAGAGTTATATTTCATTGAGGGAAACATGAACTCCAACATGTACTGTGAAGTACTGCAGTAGAGCATGATCTCCTCTCTCCAGAAACTGGGTAGCTGGACAGTGTTCCAGCATGACCATGACTCCAAACACACCTCCAAGACGACCATTGCTTTACTGAAGAGGCTGAGGGTAAAGGTGATGGACTGGCCAAGCATGTCTCCTGACTTGAACCCAATAGAACATCTTTGGGGCATCCTCAAGCAGAAGGTGGAGGTGAGCAAAGTCTCAAATATCTACCAGCTCCGCAACGTTGTCATGGAGAAGTGGAAGAGCATTCCAGTGGCTACCTGTGAAGCTGTGGTAAACTCCATGCCCAGGAGAGTAAAGGCAGTTCTGGATTATGATGGTGGCCACACAAAATATTGACAGTTGACATGGTGTATGTTAATATTGACATCTTTCCCTTAGGGGTGTACTCACTTTTGTTGGCAGAAGTTTAGCTTTTAATGGTTATATTTTGAGGGGAAAATAAATTAACTGTTATATAAGCTGCATACAGACTGCTTTTCATTGTGTCAAAGTGTCGTTTTGTCAGTGTTGTCCCATGAAGAGATATATTTAAATATCTGCAGAAATGTGAAGGGTGTACTCACTTTTGTGATACACTGTATGTATGTATACATTTTCCTTCCTTTTTATATTTTTTCCCATAATTCTTTTAAACTTTTAATTTGTGTGATTTTATCTTGTTTTTTTTAGTTGATCAGTGAAACATGTCAGATCGAAGTGATAAATTGAAATATCATGTACAATGAAATCATGAGTCAAATAAGAAAACTACAAACTGAATAAATAGATCAGCACATTTAAGCATGGCAGACAGAGAACAAGCCATCAAAGCTGGCAAGTATACACCAGCTTGTGAGCAGAAGAAAACAAAAAGGAACAGGGAAAATGCAACTGTTCTCTTAGACTGTGTAACAGTTCAGTCCCATTTTGATATCAGTCATTTATACCCAGAGAGACTACAAAGACATTTAACTGGATTATTTCATAGAGAACTGCTATTACTTAATACCAATTCCATATCTTCCACTCTTTCCATCTTCTGCAACTTGATTAATCCTGTTCTGTAAGAGTTATTAAAAGCTAAGATATGTGTTGTTGAATACTTTCTACCCTCACAAGAAAGATTGTTTATATTTACTTTTATTGACACATTCAACTCCAGTACACATGAGATGATCATTACAACCAATGATTGGTTATCTACTCGACATCACAAAACATTCATGTGACCATATTTTGTTTTCTGCAATCTCAAAATAAAAAAAAGATGATTTCATCTCATAACTGACAGACAACTTGTGCCATTCAGTAAGAATAGAACAATATCAATATTCATTTGTTGCATTCTAACCCTATTTCTTGATTTGGAAAGAGATTCTGTTCAACTTAGGTTTCCTTGGAATAATAATAAATTCCAGCAAGTACTAATTCTAAAGAAATCAATCAATCAAACTTTTTTCTGTTTTGTACTTGCCAATAATTTAGCTTTCTACATCAGCAGGCAGTAGTTTTTTCTTATATATAAACAAAGATAATTAAAAAATATACAAAGTCTACAGTCTTTAATATACATACATACATACATATGAGGGTCGTTCAGAATGTTCTAAGCCTCATCAAGAAAGAGGAGCCATAGCTGATTATTTTTATTGTGGCAAAACACTACCTCTTCATATAAAACTAGAAAAACTAATTCAAATTTTTCTAGTTTTGTAATAAGCAGTAGTGTGTTGCAACAATAAATAAAGTTCAGCTTGTATTCTTTCTGGATAAAGCTTGGAACTTTTTAAACAACCTTTGTACATATATATATATATGTGTATATATACATGTGTGTGTGTGTGTGTATGCATGCATATATGATGATAATTTGGATATAGATATGTGGTAATGTGGCTCGGAAATATGACAGCAAATAACAATCTGAATTGTTTGAATTAAAAATTTATGATATGTTTCAGCTATACAGTTTCATCACAATACAAAATTCCATTATCCTTTTCAAATCCATCTGATAAAACCAGAGAGGTTTCACATTTATTTGTAATTTGTATGATCTTGAATAGATTTATTATTTTAACAACTCAGTTTTTATTTTTCAGTCATATTTTATATATATATATATATATATATATATATATACATATATATATATATATATTGTACCATTGGCCTTGTGGGTCGAGTGTACATCATTGGCCAGGGAGACCAGGATTCATTCCCAGGTCAAATAATACTAAAGACTCAAAAAATAGTACTTGATAACTCCTGGCTTAATTCTCAGTATTATAAGGTATGGATCAAGGGTAAAGTGAAGCAATCCAGGGAAAGGAGTCGCAACCTTTCCAGCACATTGGTGTTGTAGCTATTGAAAAGAGAGCCTTCAGTTCACCCTTGACTTTGATTGCCAACTTTTATATACATATGTATTTTGATACTGTTTTCATGTCGTATGATGTTTGCCAGGTATGATGAAATCTGATAAAATCCTAAGCATTCTTATATGGTTTGTTTTGGAAATGACTGCAGATTCGAATAGTCTGTGGGATTTTTGTGAAAAATTTCCCAAACCACTCTAATCAAACCCATACATTGCAAATCCCACAGACTATTAGAATCTATGAAGGTGCCCGTGGTGTAATGGTTATTGTCGTAGGAAATGGACACGGCGACACAAGTTCAAATCCTGGACGAGACTGATTGCATTTCACATAGCACTAATACCCTTGGGAAAGGTATGAATCCAATTATTCTCCCTCCAGCTATGGGTAAATAGTAGGATAGACTGGGTTCTTCAGCTTTGGTGAGGCAACTAGTCTAGGAGAAGGAAAACTCTGAATTCAAACCTGTTAAACTCCGCTTAAAAATTGACCTTGTGTCATATCCTGCCCGAGTGGAGGGGTTGGTAAATAGGATTAGAATCTGTGGTCATTTCCAAAACAAACCATATAAGACAATGTCCAGGATTTTATCATATATATATATATATATATATGATGCTGCATCAGCAATTACAAAGCCTGATATGAGGTTATTAGTTTTGAAATTTTCCATTTAAAATGTTTCATTAATATGATTAATATTTACTGAATTGCACACTGACAAAGAAGAAAATTATGTTTAGAAATATTTGCTACATAAAATAATTGCTTTTTTCATCATGTAGCAACAAACCTACGAATGTAACTATATACATACGTTTATATGTGTTGCAGTTTATACAGAATATAAAAAATTTAGTAATCAATATTTGATTTACAAACAAAGAAGTGTAGTTGATATTGTTAATATTTCAATATTTATCAAATCCTTATGATATTAGCAGATAATGTTCTGACAATGAATTGATTAAAAACTGAAACTTTAACCAAATAAACTACTCTTCTTTGACAATCACATTTTGAATTGCTACAAAAATGTTTTTTTTTGCCTTTACAAATTACAAGTCAGGATAATGAGAGCTATAAATTCATCTGAAATATATTCAGAATTAATTAAAATAATCTTTCCTTTGAATTTTGGTATTTTTTTATCGGCGTCATATATAACATTTTCCTAAACTACAAAAAGGAAAAAAAACATAAAAGATTGTTCATTGCTTTATTTATATGCATAAATCCAAAGCTCTTCTCATAAATTGAGCACTCCAGTCACTGATAGCATATATGTGAATATATACCCAAAAATTCCTTCACTTTCACTGAGAATATGATAAATTAGGGTTAAGATATCTGACTGGCATAAAGTTAGCTGAGTTTACATCCCAGCTTGAAGCATCTCACGTGTGGATGACTATATATATATATATATATATATATATGTATATATATATATATATATATACATATATATACATGATCTTTCATAAAGGATGACACACTGAGGATAACAAGGTAGAAATTATGTACATATAAATTTGATGGAAGAGTATTCAGGTGGACTGCATATACTGTACTGAGAAACATCAGCATTTAAATTATTACACCCTATGTTAGCCTCATTCAAATATACATTCTGATGTCATTTTACTTAGAAATTGATATATTTTGTATATAAATCTTATAAATATGTGAGAGACAAATCTAATGTGAAAGTTCCCCAATTTACACTTCCTTCAAAGTTTGACAATTTTGTATCTGTGAAATTGGCAACATACTGGATGGAAAAGGTTCAATGTCCATATTTATGAAATTGGGAATGTACAGGATTGAAAAGGCTCAGATTGTCCATATTTGTGAAACTGGAAATGTACAGGATGGAAAAGGCTCAGATTGTCCATACTTGTGAAATTGGAAATGTACAGGATGGAAAAGGCTTAAGAGTGTTCATATTTGTTAACTGGCAAAGTTCTTGATGATATGTCCAATTGTTTAACTTGTCCCCCCAGAAGTCTCTCAGTAAGATGCCTTTGAAAATTGTGTTGTGCATTACCACTGTTTTCTGGACTACATTGAAGTTAAAACTCTTTCAATACAACTGGTCAAATACAGTTGCATCATTTTTTAATACATTTTTTACGTGTGTGTGTGTGTGTGTGTGTGTGTGTGTGTGTGTGTGTGTGTGTGTGAATAGGAGCAGTACACACATGTGTGAAAGTTTTTCAAACTCTTTAGCAAGAAATATAACCATCAAGTTTTGCAATGAAAATTATTATAAGTTTAATCTTCACCCTAAGGATATCTTGTGAAATTATTTTACAATCCATAATAAATACTTATTAAATATCAAAACTAAATTAACTTGAATATTGATAATAAACAGAGGTGATTGATAACATTTATAACAATAATTTTGAATATGAGTATAAATTTCTCACTATTTAATATTTATGGATTGTTTTTTTATATCTTGGTGAAGAAAGGTCTTCCTTCTTCTGCATGAATTAAAAATGATGTTTTTTCTGTAGCATAAATAATACATACATCTAGTAAAGACTTTCTTTTAAATGCTCAAATTTTATTTTGCAATAAAAATAAAGAAAGCATGAAAATGAAACCATGACAGAAAAAAAGATAAATAAATAAACCTAAACCTTAAATGGATAAGTAGACAATTCAAAGAAATGAGCTATATTAGCAAGAATTTATCTGTTTTTTATCTTCATCTTCTTCATAGCCCATAATATTTACTGATTATCAGGGTGCAATGCTGGGCCACTTTATAGCATTTTTCAGAGAGGATTACTTATCTCTTTGCTAAGTTACATGTGATGGGCTGTACTGGCTTATATAGTATCAGTTGCAAGGAATAATCCCTGAGTTGACTTATACAGCTTATTTTGGATTCAGAATTTTTCCTTCTTCTACACCAGTTGCCCAACCAAAGTTAAAGAGCCCAGTTTGCCCTACTATTTATTAATAGATGAGAAGAAAAAAGAATTCCTGCCTTTCTGAAAAGTATTAGCGCAAAGTGAAAAGCAAAAGGCTTATTCAGGATTTGAATTTGGCTCAACAATGATGACTAATATTCTAAGCTTGCCCTTTATCAATAAATAAATTTAATGTTGAGTTACCATATAAGATTTTGATGTCAAACTAACAAATATTATTTTAATGTTGGCTGTTGAAGAGAATTTTTATGTCGGATTGCCAAATCAAATGTTGATGTCGGACTGTCACAAAAATTGGTGTTGAGCTCCCCAAAAATCTGATGAGCTTCCAAATAAATTTTCATGTTGAGTTACCAAATAAAATGTTGATGTTGAACTTCTGAATATAATTTTGATGTTGAGCTACCAAAATTAAAAATAAAACACCAATTTTAATGACAAATACCTATATGCAAATAAATTTTGTAAATAAACAGATAATTTAATTTTGCCACTGCATTAAATTTTTAAAAAATCTTCTTATGCTAAAATAATTTTGTTTGAGGTTTTATTTTTGAAATTTATAAAATAACATTTACACAATATGAAGGCACATATTTTCCTTACAAGTCATGTTTTGGGGTTTTTAGATATAAAATGGTCATAAAAGTGGTTAAGAAATCCTTAAAATTCTATTTTAAACTTAACTAAAACTTATCTTTTGGAAGATTAAAAAAATTTGTAGGTTATTTGATGAGTTAAATAAAATTGCTATGTAAAGAGATAAAAGAAGAGTTACTCTAGACTTTTCATTATGGTACAAGCATCTAAAAGTCTTACGAAAAATGAATCTTAGAAAAAAGAGTCTTAGAAAAAATGAGCCTTAGAAAAAAAAAAAAATTTCAGTAAAACCAAAATTTAGCATTTTCAGAGCAATTTTTGATACTTGTTATGATAATTTATTTAGAAAAAATTTTTCTGCATGTGTTTTATTAAAATGTATTGATTGGTTTGGTTGGGTTTAGTTTGGTTTTAAGGCATATGAATCATTGTTGGTTATTTAATGCCAAATCCTGTTTTTACTGATATATCAAATACATGATTTGCAAACATTTTGTAGATATACACAGTTAAATAATCAAACAGTTCTATTTCTAAAAATTCAATTTAGCATGAGTCAACAAAGTTAAATGGTTCCAAGTATTGCTATGTATCACTAACAATTCAATTAAACATCAGTCATTTGTTAACACACAGTTAAATGATCACACAGTTCTATTTAAAACAATTCAATTTAGCATGTCATTTGTTTGCATGCAGTTGAAATGTCAAATGGTTCCATTTGACCCATAGATAGGACCCTATCCGGTGCTACAACTCCGGGCCAGAGTGAACCTGGGAGTGGTGGCAATGAAGGGGTATTCTACATTCCCCAAAGCTTTTGCATTACTGGAGCCTCACCATGAGATTGTTTAAGGACACTTGTTGGGGAAGGGTGGGGGCCTTACCTCTCTGCAGTCAGAGCATTGTACAACCCCTTCTGACTGGGCTATAAAATGTATTGAGTTTTGCAAAAGTTATGATGAAATAAAAATTAGCATTTTGTGCAAAAAAGAAGACTCTGCAATACTAAGGGCCCCACATGAGGAATGAATTTTTTGTATTTGATTTGTTTCCATTAAATTTTGCACTTCCTTCAATGATGCTTGCGTCACAAAGTTGGTAGGGTCTAAGAAAAACAAATGTAAGCATCTAAATACTTGCAACAATTTTTCATCTAAGATTTTTCAGGATGTTACACAATCCAAAAAGTTACTCAAAATCTCTACAAGTTGATGTAAGTAAAGTAAATTTGGCAACATTAGTCGAGGGTGACCTGAAGGCTCCCTTTTTGATAGCTACTACACCAAGGTGTAGGGGAGGGCACTACTCCTTTCCCTGGATTGCTCCACTTTACCCTTGATCCATACCTTATAATGCTGAGTGTTAAGCAAGGAGGCATCAAGTACCATTTTTTGGGTCTTTGGTATGATGTAGATTTTATAAAAAATTGATTAGATTTTATAAAAGTTTTTAAAAAATTAAAATGATTACTTCATACAAAAAGCTAACTTGATTGATTGATTTTAATGGCATGTCTACCCATATAGGGTTATTTTAGGCATAAAAGTTAGGGAATTGCATTTATTGTACATTTATATTTACATTTTTTGTATATCTGTTTTCTTAAGAGTTTTTTTTTTCTGCACACGTTTTGTCAAATACAAATCATTTTTAAACAGACCATAGCTGTGAACCTAACAGGTTCTACTTCAGGTCACAGAGGAACAGGGAGTAATGGTGATGAAGGGACAGCTCCACTCTCTGTAGATCTCCAGAACTGGTACCTCACAATCAGAAGCAGGATCCTCCCCTTTTTTTGAGAGGGTCTTACTCCTCTTCAAGGGATACTGTCAGTGCATTCTAAATCTTACTGACAGATCAGTCAATGCCTGATAACTAAGAAAATACCAACCTTACTCACTAGATTTTGTTAATATTTTTGTTAAAATGCAGGCCAGTAAATAATGGAGTTCATTTTTGATAAAATTTTTGAAAAAGGCTTTGTGATAAAATTTTTTCTTTTTATATAAATTGTTATGACATGTCTGACTCCATGAGAATTGCCCACTTGACACATTTGCCAACTGGATAAGTTGCTACAACTTATCTGTGCTTTCTGAAGAAGAAGAAGAAGAAGAAGAAGAAGAAGAAGAAGAAGAAGAACTGGCGATAAACTAATTTATATCTATATTGTTACTGACAGTATGCCTTCATACTCCTCCAGCCTCCTCCACTGCCCCCCCCCCAAAAGCTTGTCTTAAGTGGCTCAGATTTCTATCTCAGTGTTATTTAAGCTGAAATTAAAAACAGAAAAAAAGATTTAGGTAAATAAACTCATACCAATTACTGAATCCATGTGATAGATTGACAACTACACTAAGATACTTTCATATTAGATTTCTTCTTGTGTTCTTGTGTATATAGGGCACTTTGGAGGCATTTGTGGTGTAATGGTTACTGTTGTAGGAAATGGACATGGTGATCTGACTTCAAATCCAGGACAAGGATGTTTGCATTTGACATAGGGCTAATACTCATGGGAGAGATATGAATCCAACAATTCTCCCTCTAGCTAAGGGTAAATATTAGGGCAGACTAGGCATTTTAACCTTGACATACTAACTGGAGAAGGAGACTCTGAATTTAAACCTGTTCAACTTTACTTAAAAATTGACCTTCTGTCACATCATGCTCATGTCAAGGTGTTGGTAAACTATATATATATATATATATATATATATATATATATATATATATATATATATATAAGGTACCTTGCATGGTGCAATGGTTAATAAGCTAGGTTAACTGACCACAGATCATTATTAGTGAGTTCAACTGGCCTTGTACCACAAATAAACTAAGCTTACTAAATATATTCTCTTTTTCTCTTTCTCTTTCTTTCTCTCTCTCTATATATATATATACACACACACAGAAGTGTCAAAAATTAGAGATAACTGCCTAATAATGGACAATGTAGCTATTGATTCACTCAAATAACAGTGGTTGGGCAATGTGGCATGGAGTCTATGAAGTGCTGAAGTTATTGCATGGGTATATGTCGGGTGTGGCTTCAAAGAATTTATTGCAGTCTGCAACATGTCCTATACAATCAGGTTTATGTCTGGTAAGCTAATAGAGTACCTGGAAGTCAGCCAGGTGTTTCCTGGGATCAGTCTCATATTACCTGTACATGATGAGGGATTGTATCATATAGCTTGAGCAATTTATCCCCACTGGCAAATATAGCCTGCATAAAGAGATGCTGTTTTATGACAGAGAAAGGCAACAATACTAATGTATAAAAATATAATCAGCCTCTTTTCTTTTCCTTTTATTAATCAAAATCTATTGAGGCATTGAAGAGAGAGTTGAAGGTAACTGAGTTGCACACACAGGGGCTGAGGTATGAAACTTTGGTGAAACCTCTTTTGCTTACGATCAAAACCTTCCTTGTTATATAATATCCTGAACACCCACACAAATTCTCATAGTCACAACTCTACCCTGCCAACTACACAATGAACATAATCATGCTTCCTCAACCATCAGACTTGTCTGACCAAGTGACACAGCACCTCTAACAGTCCAAAATTTAAATGGCTCAGGTGAGGCACAGTAATAGATGTTGCAGTATCAGTGATAGTAACCTTGTTGAGTAATGACTATGAAACCACATGGAATATAATGTATGCTGTAGAGTATTTTGAATAATAGTCTGAGTGGCACTTGTGTTATATTGGAATTTAATTTGATTAAATATTCTCATATATTGGATGGTTATCTCCCTTGAATTTTGTTAAAAGTAAATTCTTGTATCATCTGTCAACCCAACTGTTTTCTCATACCAATCAATGGTATGAGGAATTTACATTTTTCTGCTTATGTACTTATGGCTGAGAAAAACCTTGGACATTTGCCACTTTAGAGATTGTGCACAATCATTCTGGCCCCAACAATCATTCTTTGGTCAAAAAGTATTATATTCTATCTACATGACATGGTTACTATAGCTACACTACTTATTTACTTATTATAACATGGTCCTGTTGGTTGGGGCTGTAGAATACACTGACTGCATCTCTACAGTGGGGTAAGACTCCATTCCAGGCAATGAGTATCCAGGATATGACACTAAACTGCACCTAATGGTGAGTTTCCAATCATGGAACTTTGAGCAATGTAGAGTACTCCTTCATTACCATTAATCCCAGGTCCACTCTGACTCGAAATGGTTGTACCTGTTAGGGTCTCGCCTATGGGTCAAATGGAACTATTAAATCTTTTACTTGGTATTATTATTATTAGTTAAAATCATTAGTGTTAAATCGTAATACTTGAAACAATTAAACTGTATGCAAATAGAACTATTAGTGTTAGATAGCAATACTTGAAACCATTGTATGCAAACAAATAAGCTCTAACCTGTTTAAAAATAAAGTTATCTACAAACAATTCACTTGAAAATTAAATATATATATATATATATATATATATATATATATATATATATATATATATATATATATATAATTGGATTTGGCATTAGATTATCCTCATAGGCCATTAAACAAAAAAAACAAAAAAAAACAATTTACTCAGGTTCATTATTGATAAATATAAAATTATTTGTGCTAAATAGCAATACTCAAAACCATTTAACTATGTGCAAACAAATGAGCTCTGGTTCTTTTAAGAATTATGTTATCTAAAAATTATTTACTTAAAAATCATAATATATGTATAAACAGGATTTGGCATTAAATAACCTGCAAGGGTTGATATGCCATATATCACATATATGTCATTTGTTGAATCCCTTTCTAAAAGTGGAGTAGTGTGAAACCATTCAGTGCTGTACAATCTCTTAATTTTTTGGCACTTCAGTTTATAAACTTGACATTGTTATTTGAAATCATAAAATGAAGCACCTGTCATAGGGATTTGCAAATTATTTACTCTGAGTATTTACACTCTCTATGGGCTTAATTAACTTTGTCTTGGAGGTAAAACTAATTAGATCCAAGAAATGTTTATAAAAATTCTCTTTTTACAATTAGGTAAAATTTGAATAACCATCCAACTTACAAAAAAGAACCCCACAAAAAAAAAAAAAAAATCCCCAACATAATCCATATAACAGTTCAGAAAAATTATAACTCCTTTCTGATTATGTGATTGACCAAAGTAGCTGGCTTGATCCATATCAAGGGATTATCTTTGGATGACATCATCAGATTAACCTTATTGTTCTTGAAGAATGATTAAGCATCTTTAACAATTTAGATGATTTATACTATTAACTGGCCAATTGGCCTAGTTGATAGGGTGCTTGCCAATAGTCCAGGAAATGGGGGTTCAGTCCCAGCTTGAGTCATACCAAAAGCTCAAAAATGATACTTGATACCTCCTTTCTTAACACTTAGTATCATAAGGTATGTATCAAGGGTAAAGTGGAGCAATCCAGGGAAAGTAGCACCCTCCCCTACACCTTGGTGTAATAGCTATTGAAAAGGGAGCCTTTGAGTCATCCTTGACTATGGTTGCTTTTACTTTACTTATTCTATAAACCTGGAAGTCTGACATGCTTAATTTATATATTCATAAGTCCAGCTGGATATTTGTGATTGGGCAGTTAAAATTTGATAATTGCTATGATGACTGATAAGTGAAATAACCCCTTCATTCTTCTGAATTACAGGGGATTATATTCGTAAGCATAATTTAGCTGATTTCAGAGAGGGGCAAAATGATTTTCTTCTCATTAACATCAATATTTTCTTGACACTAAAGGGTATGACACAAAAGGGCATCTGATGGTGAGGCAACAGTTATAAAGATCTGAGGCATGTGGAGTACTTCTTCATTGTCATTATTCCCAGGTTCACTCAGACTTAGAATGGTTGTACCTTTCAGGGTTCCATCTATGGATCAAATAGATCTAGATTTCTGGAGTACCCTTTCATTGCCATTACTCCCAGGTCCACTCTAACTTGGAATGATTGTACCTTTTAGGGTCCTATTTATGGATCAAATAGATCTGGATATCTGGAGTACCCCTTCATTACCATTACTCCCAGGTCCACTCTGATCTGGAGTGGTAGTACCTGTTAGCGTTCTATAAATGGATCAAATAAATCTGTATAAAAATTATTTGTATCTGATATGATCATGTGCAAAAAAATCAAAAAATGCAATCTCTTAAGTTCGACATAAAATTACTTAAGTCATGATATGCCATTAAAATCAATCAATCAATCAATTACCCTGTTTGATAAAGAGCTTCCAAATTTGGTGTGAATACTTGTTAGACCCAGGGGAAGATTTAAATGTAAGAATGTTTTTTATTTCATGGAGAAGGGGTAGAATAAACAAAATAATCAGGAAGCCATGTTGTTGAAAGACATAACTAATTTTTAAGAATTTAAATTTCTAAACTGCAAAAAAACAGAAAAACAAAAGTTTTTAGCAAAATAATTATTCAAGTTTAATTAAACATTAATAATTAGATTTATACACAATTCTTCATATTGGAGATGTTAAATAATCATATAACATTATTGTTTTGGTAAAACTAAATAAAATGTTTAAATTGATAAGTCTCCTTAATGTTTCTCATTTAAATCTAAAATATTTTTTACGGAATTTTGGAACAGTTTTAACTTCATAATATAAAAATATAATATGTAAATATCCTTTCTATTACGTGTGTAATATACTAGTTTAGGTAGCGACAATGAACTTAGCAGATTCAGTGTGGTCGCTCAAGCAAAAGGGAGAGGTCTGCTGGTCTCTCAAGCAAAGGGAGAGACCCACTGGTTACTCAAGCAGTCCTGTCAGCTCCTTGTGTGTGTTCTCCGGCTGTTGCACTACTTCACAATAACGGTCCCCACCACAGAAGAAAGATATGTGCAAACTCTCGCTGACTGTATTACTACTACACACAATTGTCGCCATCAAAGAATAAAAATGTAAATAATATTTTTATACATCTGTGAGTCCTTCATTGTTTGTCCAGCGGCGCAATATACTACACGTAGATTTGACTTTTTTAGTCACAATTTCCATTTGTAACCATATTGGATAAAGTTTTGACAACAAAGTTTTGTAAAATAGCCAGGTATATTCTAAGTCTTGTTTTTTACCCAATGTTCATGGGTAAATAGGATAAAACATGATAATATTTTCTTCAAGAATGTATTTGCTCTATACTTATCTATTTATCTATCTCTATACATATCTGTATATCTATCAGTATATCTATATAAAGATGAACATAGCTAGAATGATAGTAAAAAAGTAAAGTTTGTGACCATAGACGAGGACGATCAGAAGGCCCCTTTTTCAATAGCTACTATACGGAGGTGTAGGGAAGAGCTCTACTCCTTTCCCTGGATGGCTCCACTTTACCCTTGATATGTACCTTATATTACTGAGTGTCAAGCAAGGAGGTATCAAGTACCATTTTTAAAGTCTTTGGTATGACGTGATTTGGGATTGAACCCCAGTCTCTCAGACCATTGGCGAACACTCTACCCACTAGGCCAATGAGAGTAGTATTGATATATTGATCAGCAATTCTGTCATGTATCAGAATCATATATTTGTATCTTCTGCTTAGGATCACAATGTCACTCCCTGACATAACTACTTTGGGGTGGGATCTGAGTGTTGCATCTGTTTCTTCCTCTCAGAATATATATATATATATATATATATATATATATTTAGATATAATGTTTTGATTTAAATTGTAAAAGATAGAAACAACTCACTTATTTTTACTCGATACAAAGCTGAACATCAAATGTGCTGTAAAACTTTAAAATCACAATTTAAAAGAGGATTTTATACACTGACTTGTGAATTTACTTATACAAAGAAAGTATTTGTGAATGAAATCCTTTTTTAAGTCATTTTTAATGACATTTTAATACTGGGATTTTAATGTTTTACAACATATATTTTTGCCCCCAAAAGTGGGTGTCCTGGGTATGACATCTGCATATACACCAGATTTAAAGATCTGGGGAGTGTGGAGTACTCCTTCATTGCCATTACTCCCTGGTCCACTCTGACCCAGAGTGGTAGTACTAGTCAGGGTACCATCTATGGGTCAAAAAGATCCATTTGAAAATCATTCATATTCAATATGACCATGTACAAGAAAAACTATTACTAAAAAATGTGAATATGAATGTGGGTTCAATCCCAGGTGGAGACATACCAAAGACTCAAAAATTGGTACTTGATACCTCCTTCGTTAACACTCAGCATTATAAGTTATAAATCAAGGACAAGTAGGGCAATCCAAGGAAATGAGTATCACCCTCCCTTATTGCAACTATTGAAAAGGGAGCCTTCAGGTTGCACTTGACTACAGTTAGCCAACTTACAACTCACTACTTAGATGATAAAAGAATTGTCCATAGAAATGTTTTCTTTTTTTTGTCTACTTGAATGATTTGGAAGGATTTCATTCAACCAATGATCCTGTATTCTTATCTTACCAATAATATGGATGCCACAATCACAACCAAAGTAATAATTATTATGTAAATAATATGCTTGATTGAAATTATGCTTGCGCTCTTAATAATATAGGGTGTCTCAAAATAGATGCTACCCATTAATATGATACTGATTTATTACTGAGATAAATGCAATGGCAGTCATTTGGAGCACATCCTGTAAAAAATTCATTCTTTGAGCAAGAGAATCAAATTAATATTTTTTTAATTGTTATTATATTAGCTTTCGGGACATGCAGTTTTTTTTAGCTTCTTGTCTCAGTAATAAATCATTATAATATTAATAAGTTGCATCTATTTTGAGACAGTTTTGAATGATTTTGTTTCCAAATAAGTAGTGTTGCAAAATATTTTTCCTCTCTTGTCCAAGGCATTGTGATCAAGGATTAATAGTTTTTATAGAAGCAAAAAAGGCCACAACATTATTATTAGTAAAGTTATTAGCCATCATATGGGTCACATGTATATTGAGACACCCTATATAATAAAATAAAGAAGATGTTTCATAGTAATAATTGTAAAATACAAGTAAATTTTATATAAAAAGTTCATAATTTTTCTTTTACCTTATAATCTTCCTAAATATACAATAGGATATCAAAGCTGACCAACTTCCTACTTTCTTGACTCTGTCCCTCTGTTATTTTTGTTTTGTTTTGTTCATTCTTTTTTTTTTTTTAGTCTAATTGTCTCAGCCGCTTATCATGCATCAAGTCATTCAAAAATCTGAAAAGCTTAAAAGATCAGAGAGGATATGTTTTAAACTACTGCGTAATAACGATCACTGATTTATTTAACAATGAAAAATCCCTGACCAATTAACCTTAAGTAATTGAATGTCAGCAAAAACAGTTTTTGTTTCCTTTTCTTTGTTTTCATTTGCTTTCATCTTAGTAACTTTTGATGCAGCCATTTTTGACCTTGGTCTTATTCTTTCTCTCTCTCTCTCTCTCTCTCTCTCTCTCTCTCCAATAATTCAAAGGTGCTGAGGTATTAGTTCCAGATCAATGTTCAACAAGCTGAATCACCTGTCAGCCTCTTTCTAGTTTACAAAGAGTATAAAACCATTCAAAATACACAATATTGGGAACATTAAATTTGACTTTCAAGCAAGAACATTATAAAGTGTTATAAATATATCTTATGTAGAAAACAAGGTATTAATAGACATATGCCTAAACTCACTTGTTCATTTGTCATTCTATGAACTAAGGATAGTAAGTTTTATAGCCACTAATTTTTTGTACACATTAAAAAAACTTAGGTGCTTGTTTTTAACACAACATAATTATTTGAATATGAGATGGACTATTTTTCCAGATTTTCTGAACCAAAAGTTAAGAGAGTATATTATACATAACTCTATTAGTAACTTTTTTTCCGGCCATATGCCTCACCATACTTGGTTGTTGGTTGGTTGGTTGGTTGGTTGGTTGTTTGGGTTTTATGGCATATCAATCTCGGTAGGTTATTTAATGCCAAATCCATTTTTATACAAATAATCAGTTCTTTTTCAAACAATTCAGTTTAGCATGAGTACACAATTTGATAGTCAAAAACATTTCTATTGCAAGCTATTCAGTTTAGTCAAACAGTGCTAATTCAAACAATTCAGTTTAGCTTAAGTACAGTTTCAATGTCAAAAATTGAGTTATTATGAGCAATTCAGTTTAGCATAAGTATGCTGTTTAAATGTCAAACCAGTAAACTCTCGGAACTATAGTTAGGGTCTTTTTGACCCATAGATAGGACCCATAGATGCTACTACTCCAGGCCAGAGTGGACCTGGAAGTGATTGCAATGAAGGTATATTCCACATTCCCCAAAGCTCCAGCTATACTGAAACCTCACCATCAGAAAGTTTAGTGTCATATCCCGGACACTCATTGAGGAGAGGAAAGTCTTACCTTTCTTCAGAGATGCAGTCACCATATTTGGGATGGGATGATAAATGGTAAGTTTTATTTGTAGTCTAAACTAAAGTGCTTTATGCCATTAGAGAGAAATATCCACTGGAATGTGTGTTTGTTTATAATTTTCTTTCTCCCAGTGTGAACTTATTTTTGCCACAAGCTAGTTGCAATTTTGTATAAAAATATGTGTGTTTGCTCTAATTACTGTGTAAAATTTGTGCTTTACAACATAATATAAACTATGGAAATTCTTATTTTTAGTCAGCACAAACTGATAAAAAGTTGAACAAAGGTTAAATTTAGGTTAAATGTAGCTGCTACATGAGGATTATTTAAAAAATGTTGTAGCCAAAATTAGGGGTATGTGTTATACACAAATAAGAGTATTACTTTTTGAAAGTTCAAAAATTTAAAAAGTTTCCAGAGTGAGGTTCAATTTAAAAAGTAAGTATGATGTTAAACTGGGCCCTTACTTTGTGTTCATCAGTTTTATGTTTTTGTTTAAAGCAGATGTCAAACTTAAAATATTCTGGTTAGAAAGAAAGTTAATACCTTTTCTCCATAACTTTTCTAGTTTCTAGAAAATCAAGACTTTTAAAAAATTGTCTTTTTTGTAAGCTGTTTTTACCTGGATCTTTCATATTAGCACTTATGAGGAATTAATGGATCTATGGGTATATCATGTGGGTATAGCTTACAAGTGACAGAACCTCCAGTAACATTATGTTTGGTCTGATGTTACTCTCTCAACAAGCTTCATAATATCTACAAATAATATATCAGATGAAAGAGGGACTCAGGCAACAAATCTAAGATATAGGATTGGTAGGGACTCACTTGATAGCCAACTGTTTCTTTTTCGCAAGCATTCTTTTGATGGCCCACATGATGGTGCCAGTTTTTAATGTGACTGTTGGTTAAACAAAAAGAACAAAAAAAGTAGAGCAGTGATGACAACAAAATTGCTCTTCACAGCTATTTAAAAAAATAACCTATTTCAAGGGACAGGCAGAAATATGGAGCAGAAATATATTTTCTGCAAGAAATCAGACACTTGCTCATAAAGCAAAACTGACATAGAAGAGAGGCTAAAAAAATTTATGAAGTCAGCAAAGAAAAATGATATGAAAAATAAAACTATAAAAAGCAACTTATAAACTAGACGATCCATGAACCCATTGGGTTCCTGTCATGACAATGATCCCAGATGATACTGATTTAAGAAGGAGTGAAAGATTTTAATTAACATTTCATAGTTATTTCTATCATATAAAAAATTTTGATGAATAAAAAGTGACATTTAGTTTTCATATAGATCCCAAAAATTCTCACAAAATTTTCAGATTGAACTGGAAATTATTCTATTCTCTAATTTAGACACTTTTAAGCCTATTTCTGTAATAAAAAATCTCACAATGATATGCTGTTTTCTCTTGGTTACTGTTACATACAAATAATTTAATTTTTAGTAATCCAGTATGTTAAAAAAAAATGCTAACATTTCTATGGGAGTTTTTTTATGATATTCTAATTTTAACATCTCCACCTGTTCCCCATCCCTGTCGATACATTATTGGAATCATCCCCAGGAGGTTCATGTAATATCAGTTCTGCTTTTCTAATAAAGAAACTTCCATAGAAATATTAACTTTTTTTCAATCGCCTCAGGGAGATTCCAAGATTGTGTTGGCATGGGTTGTGAACATGTGGAGACTGTTTGAAAATTATATCATAAAGGTACTTATGAGGTATAAGATAATTTTCGTAGTGTGTGGGGAAATTATAACATTTGGTTAGTAGCTTTTTCTTCTTATCCCTCATTCACCTGTTATCTTCTTTTTGTTAGTTGAAGCAGCAAAGGAAGGAATAATGGAAAGGAAATAAATAGGGATACTTTTAAACTCAATTTTTATTTTTGGCATTTACCCCTATTTTGTGATGAGGAGTATTTTCTTGAACCAGTAGCAATAACTGTTTCCTGGTGATAGAGAAAACTCAGGAATCATTTTTGGCAAATTGTGAATCATTCGTATCGAGTATAAGGGGTTTGAAGGTCATTTTAGCAAATTAAGAATTTGAGGGTCCACCATGTGTGTCTGTGTTCTGTCAGTATGTTCAACTGATATTGCTATGAGCTGGAGATACAATGAGCTTCTTGGCTGGAGGCTTTTGCAATCACATGTGCTATTGTTTTTTTTTTAATTTCTTATTTAATCCCAACATACTTCTATAAGGGTGTTAAATTTTTTTTAATCACCCTGTATATAGATATTTAAAAAGAGAAACAAAATCTGATAATGAACTTGGTAGAAACAAGCAACAAACTCCTCATGTAGACAGAAAATTCAACTGAGGAAAAAATGTTTTACATTTTTTTCCTCAGCTAAATTTTCTGTTGTGACTTGTCAGTTGATTCTGATAGCAGAAAGGAATGACAGACATGTTGGTCACAAAAACCACTCATGTTTGTTTTCAAGATGTTACATTTTCTCTCAGACTCCCGATCCCAAAAGGGAGGCCTGGTGTGGTTTTGCCCAGTAAAAGGAAGTAATGGAGACACCCTTTCATTAATTAGCAATTGCCGATGCACCAGATGAAGAAGTAGTTTCATTTAAGTCTCATCTATAAAATTTTACTCTTTGATTTCAACTTACTAGAATTTCTCTCTGACAGCATTTCTCACCAATAAATAAATGCTCTCTCAATTTTTACTTTTCCCAGATCTGTTTTTCGTGTTTATGTATTTGGACCTGTCATTTGTCATGTGTCTCTGCAAATATTTGATACGTCCAAAAAGATCCGAGAATAAAGAAGATAAACAAACAGTTCCATCTTTGAGGAATATGAAGTGGAAAATATATGAACTACTGCAATTTGTAAAAGTTGACAATATCAGTTAATGTATGTGGAAACAAAGATGGCTTCTAAAAAGTTTTATGCTCATAAAAAGATAAGACACATAGTGCAACAAAGTTGAGAGATGAGATTAGTGGACTAAATACATTAATTATTTATGTAATTCTTTTATTACTAAAAAGGAGAACAAAAATAGGAAGATACAACCACATAATGAATTGGAAAAATATATAACATTGCAAAAACCAGAAACTAATGGAGGAATTAAATCAAAACATGTACATGATGTAAGCATAAAAAGTATTGACATAGAATTTATCTTTATTGACAAAATATAATGTTCCCAAATATTGAAAGTCAATCTTATTGACCAAGAGATGGTGAAACAATGAAAAAAAGCAAAAAACACAAAGATGTAAATGTTAAAAAAAATGCGACCTGGTTTATTGGGATAAAGAAAAGAACAAAATAGAATGGGGAACTGGCTCACTAAAATAAAAACAATGTAGAAGCAAAGACTGGTTGAAACAAACACACACACACGCACACACGCACACACACACACACACACACACACACACACATTATATATATATATATATATATATATATATATATATATACTAATGGGAATACTTAGTACTGTCCCTGCACATGGATGTGCCAGTGTTGGCTAACTAACAGAGACTTATTTACATCACCTCAGTGGGGACGTTAGATACATCCTATACTAGGATGTATCTAACGTCCCCACAGAGTGATGGATGAGAGAGAGAGAGAGAGAGAGAGAGAGAGAGTCAAGGGACTCTCTACTGTCACCACGAATTGGTGATGATGATGATGATGATGATGAATGTACAAATCTTATTTTTTTAAATAAGAAAATAATTGGAGGAAGGGCAACATTTCTCACAATTTAATTTTCTTGACAGTATTTACCAAAATAAATATACTGTCCATTTCAAATTAAACCAGTAATCAGGGCTTCTAATATGATTTTAATGTTTCCCTCTAATGTTATATATGTTAACTTAATGAAATATTTACTAACTATTAATTGGTACAGCGACATAAAGTCTTTATCTTTCTCAGATTCATTTATAAATAGTTGGATATAAGACAATTCTATTTAAAAGAAAATTAATCAACGTTTAAAAAATTATCAGTGGTCTTTAAGCATATTGCTCCCACCTGCCTCAGTACTGTAGATTACAATTATTAAAAATAGTAATTTTTTTCAAATGCATTTATTTCATTTTTTTCAAAAGATTTAGTTCGCTATGTCTGTTCTTGGTAAAATGAACACAGTCTTTCATTCTGGTGAACAATATTGAAACTATTAAAAAAATCGAATCAAAAGTTGGTATTTGAAGGGTATTTTAAAATTGCAGAAATAACAGTATGCAGTAATACACACATTTGTTTCATTTTCATTGCTGTAAAAATTATCTCTTGTTTGTTTTCTTATTTGTTCAGTTTAAAGTTTCATTATACACAATATTCTTAGTTTTTCTCTTTGGTGTCAAAATGAAGAGACCATCGAACGGATATTGCATTCCATGCTGTTCTGATTTACACCATCACAATGATTCTGAACAAGACCTTTTTAGAACTATTTTAAAAATAAATAATATTCTCTCTCTCTCTCTCTCTCTCACACACACACACACACACACACACACACACACACACACATTAATAATAGACTTTGATTTGGAAAGTATAAACTCTTAATTTCAATCCAGTACTCTAAGTTTTATGTAAATCAAAAAGAAACAAGAAAAATTGTTACTCCTTATCTTTCTTTTTTTCTGATAAAAGACATGCAAAAATACGGGGTGAACATAAAAACACCGAATGATTTCAAGTTGTTATAACATTAAAACTTATTAGAATATGTTTATAAATATACTAACATCTCATACACTAATTAGATTACAACATCGATATTTCCCCAGTCACAAACGGAGCACACACGAGTGTTTGTGATACTGTGGGGGGGGGGAATATGTAATTTGGTTATTTCAGTAGATTGCTCTCTAAATTATTCCCACCACAAATACAACACAAAACTTTACAATCGCGCAAAAGAAATGGAATAGAACACAACGAACATTAAATAACAAACAATTTAATATGCATATAACAGAATATGAAAAACAAAATACATGATGTGTAAATGGCCTTTTGGAAAATAAAGTTTGAAGAAGAGAATAAATTTGTTGAAAGATGTGTGTATGTTCATGTTATCAGAGTCCGTAAATAAGTCGTTCTTACTTACATTAAGTTTATAGTGGGTTTTATGATTGTGGCGACAGCGTGTCTCGTTGATGAAAGAAAGTTTGTCGGGTTTTCCTTTTGAATATAATTCTCGGCCATTTGAAAAGAGGTCATGAACTTTAGTTGAGGAAGAAAAGGAATTGGTTGGACATAGTATCGGCTACTGGCTTAGTGGCTTGTGTTCGTCTGTGTCTTCGTTTGTGTGTAAGCTTGTGTCTTGTGTGTCTGGCTTCCTAACTCTGTGTTATTTATATCCTACAGGTGGATCAAAGAATCGCCCTAAAATCTTGGTGCGTAGACATTTATTGACCAATCAGATTTGTATTTTACTATTTTATTTTCGAGCCTAAATGTTTTCTGTTAGTTCACTTCCGATCCTAATTTTCTAGAATGTTCTATTCCATGTTTTTAGCTGATTGGTTGAAAAATATAAAAATGTAATTTAAATGCTAATGCAGGTTTGATCCTAAATTTCTAGAATGTTCTTAAGTATGTTTTTATTGCTTATTTTAAGACTAGAAGAAATGTGTATCCTATAATACTAACTAAAACTACAAGAAATTTTATGAGGTCATACAATGTATAATAATACTCCAATAAAGTCATATTCTGTATATGTTTGAATTCAAGAAGTGTTTTTGTCTTCACTCTTTGTAAAGAAAGCATAATACATCTTTTGATTTAATAAGTTATTTATTATAAAATTTACATTATAACTGTAGTTGTAAGATGATTTATCTTATTCATTTAATTTACAGAAATGTCATCTGGTTTTATTTAAATAAAGAAGTTATTGAAATTCTTTTTCGTGTATCTGTGTTTTTGCTAAATTGATGTAAATATATTTATTTGTTGTATAATTTGTATACCGTTCAGAGTGACCCGACTTCCTCCTCTCATAAAATCGATGGTCGCTGGTTTGATGTCGGTCTTCTTTATCTATGTCCCTATGTAAGCTCTCAAAGAATGGCTCTAGAATTTGCAGGCAAATGGGTTTGGCAGAGAAAAGGTAATATGAGAAATTTTGTATTATTTCTACCTTATGTTTATTTGAAGTCATTTCCGGCTTATTTAAGTCGATGTGTCAGGATTTTAAAAAATTGATTCGATTGATTAATTGATTTTAACGGCATTCAACCCTTCTAGGTTATTTTATGCCTAGAGGTTAGTGAATCGTGTTCATCGTACGTTCATATTTACATTTTTTGTTTAGTTGTTTTTTAAGAGTTTTTTTTCTATTTTTGCACAGGGTCCTATCAAATAGGAATGGTTTTTAAACAGATCGATTTGTCCCATAGATGGGTTACTAACAGGTACTAACACTCTTGGACAAAGTGGACCTGGGAGTAATGGCAATGAAGAGGTACTCCACGTTCCTCAGATCTTCAGAACTGGAGTCTCACAATCAGATTCAGTTTAGTGACATACTCATGACACTCTTACTTTTTTCATTTTTTGGCTTCGAAAGTAGATATTTCTGTTGGTTTCTTCATCATTCTTACAAGTGGTAAACCCTAAAATACTTAACCCTTCATACAAAAAATGATCTAAACAAATATTCATGTTCATTTCAACACAATTCAGTTATGCCGTCTTTTTCCAGTTGTTCATGATGTTAAATATCGTTTGTTTCAAGAAGTTTCTGTAGTTTTAATATCGTCTCCTAGGTAACTTAACTTTTTTCAGTTTTACCTGCTAGTGGCAAGATGATTGGAAAATATTACATATTATTCAAGGGCACTTAACAACAACAGCAGCAACAACAACCATGTTACTCCCACTGGCGTATCTGAGAGAATATCGAGATGATGTAGGGCTCAAATGTTTCAGGAATTGTTTGGAACTGACAAGGAAAAACTGTGTACAAAAATGAATAAATAGATAAACAAACGCCACACGTTTTATATGTGTACTCGCCCACGTTTCCTTAGCTATGTTTGTTTAGCCTGCACCTAATCATTTAGCTGGTTGATTGTTATCTGGTTGCTGCTAGGCTGTAAAGGAGTATAACTGCCAACTCCCTTCCAGGTTAAGATGTTGCTAGTCTTAACTACTTTAATCTGGCGCCTGATGCTAAATTAGACAGTCTTTTAGTTGCTCATGGTCATTGTGTGTGTGTGTGTGTGTGTGTGTGAGAGAGAGAGAGAGAGAGAGAGAGAGAGAGAGAGAGAGAGAGAGAGAGAGAGAATCTAGTTCAGACCTTTCATTCAAATTCAGATACAGGTGTGTGTGTAGCAGCTGGGTAAAATTTTGGTTTACGACTACAATAGCTGTGTGTGTGTGTGTGTGTGTGTGTGTGTGTGTTGGATAAGAAGTCACGTTTTCTTTTCTTGTGTGTGTGTGTGTGCGTGCGAGCGCACGCGCGCATTGGCAAATAACCTCTCCTCTCTTTTCCTACAATAAGTGTGTGTGTGTGTGTGTGGGCTGGATAAGAAACTATGTTCCCGTTTCCTGTTGTTTCGATCGCGGGATATGAGTCTCATTGTACCCTGGGTTGGGTAGAAAGCAGTTAGCATATCCTTGATAGCCTGTTTCAATGGAACAGTTATATATTAAGCTTTTTGCTTAGATGTGACACGAGTAAACCCATTAATTACGCATCTCACATTTGTTTTTCAATCCTAGTAGAACGCAACATTTTTTGTTGTTTTAATGTGTCTATAATACAAAAAATACCACGAGATTAAAATTCTATATGTTGTCAGATAATAATACGAAGTCCAGGCAAGGGAATATGTGCAGGAAATGCTCTAGCTCGCCTTAGATCAGCCTGCGTAGTCCAAATAATGGTCTGCATTTTGTTACAAGTCTGCAACAATTTTGTTTGAGAGCTAGCTTGTATAATTTTCTATCATTGAATAATTAATACCAAAGAATTAAAGCTTTACTATTCTGTTATAAAGGGCAGATCTGTGACTTGCATACAATCTAAGTGGGAACTGACCTTTCTTTTTCTATCGGCTGAATTTCATTGCCAATACGAAGCGAATGAGAATTTGAATCTGCTTGGAAATACACATCTGTCCTATAAAGTAAAAGAGCTTTTTTTTTTTCTTTTACTTCCATCTAAGCCTTTATGTCGATCTGTTAGAAGAATACAAATGATTTGTCTCTTAAGTAATCTCGAAGCGTACTGTTTTAGGTCTAATAAGTAACAAAGACTTGCTTTCTGGTCATGAAGTGTAGATCGACACATGATATCAAACCGTTCAGATAGCTGAAAACAGCCTTGGTTCAGTTTTTGATATCAACCATGACTATATTATCCATGCATGAGCACATAAGTAACATAGTTTCTCTACCTCGGTGTGTGTGTGTGTGTGTGTGTGTGTGTGTATGTTACACATCTTCACACTTTATCATTAGAGCATTTGTTTTTTTTATTTTCTGATTTGATTTTGTTGAGTCGAGTTTGATTGTTTAAGTCATGTGCTATCATGTTAACGTAAATGTTTTTTAATTATCAAAACTAGTTTTGTTTAATGGCTCTATCATTTCAGCATATGGCTTTTATTTTGTTTTAAGAGGTAAAAATGCAACTCCATCTAAAAAAAAGGAAAATTTGTGCAGTTTATGGAGAATTTACCATGAATAAGTGCAAATGGCAACATTTGTTTGAAAAATTTCATGCTGGAGATTTCTTATTGAATGATCCTCCATGGTTGGGTAGAGCAGTTAGTGTAGGTATCAATCAAATAAAGACATTTATTGAAAATCATCAACCTTACACGATATGGGAGACTGACAACTTATTCGAATTATTGGAATTAAACGTTGAAAATAATTTTCATCGATTTGGTTTTATTGGTTACTTAGAGCCATTTTTTTAAGTTAAGTGAAAAAGTCATCATCATCATCATCATCATCATCATCATCAGGATGTGCGGTCAGCACGGATTCCCCCCCTCTCTCTTTCTCCATTCCTGTCGGTCATTGCTTTTTCTATATTCTCAAGACATCTTCCAGTGTTTACTCAGAGCGGATGAATGTAAGTTTTTGCTGGTCGGCCAACACTTGTGTTTCTATGTAAGAGAGTTCATTGGAGAATCTAACTTATGAGTTCGTCCTTACTTTTCCAGCAGAGCACAGCATGTTTTGCTCGTCTTTTTCGGATGATTTGTGAGATGGGAGGTAAGTAGCCGAACAGATGCCTTTTTGCAAAATGCCGCTTCCAGGATTTGTTTAAAACAGCACGAAGTATTTGTGTGTAGCTCTCATCTAGGGTTTTCTCCAATAGTTTCGATAAAGTCCAAGGGGTGCAACCATACGGTTGTACTGGGGCGGCTACAGTTAGGAAGATTTCTCGATTTGTTTTATCAGATTTCCGTATGGTCATTAAGAACCGACAAAAATAAATCACTTTGTTAAATTTCCTTGTGTGATTTTCTGTTTATCTTACAAAAACGTTTGTTGCAACAAATTGTGATCAGCGATAAAAAGTGGATATTTTTAAAAACATGGAATGCAAGTGCTCATTTGGAAAACAAAATGAGCCATACCAAACATCAATATTTATCCAAAGTTGATGTGTATATGATGGAATAGCAAGGGAATGTTCAACTAACCCATAGAAAACAATCTGTTGATTAATTTGTACCCATAAAAACCAACCACCCTTCTCTTCTGCACTTGCTTTGCAGTTTACAATTAAAAAAAAAAAGTGGTTGCTTGGAAGACAATTTATCACTAGTCTTCCATATAAGAAATATCCATCGTCTCCTGGTGGTTGATAATTCTACAAGAGATGAGGGTCTTTTCAGAGAGTCCCTCCATCTCTTTCACGAGACCTACCTGTCTCCATCAGCCAGAAAAAGCTCAATCAAAAAGGGTGTCTATTATTAACCTCCTAATCACAGATGAGCCTTTTGAAGGATGGAATTAATGTGCATAACACTGGTTTTCTTGAAAACTTAACTATTCCTTAATCTACTACATGTCTAGTCTGATGCAGACGACAGGAGCTTTTTTTAATAAGGTAAATATTAATCATCCATTAGCATGTTTTTCAGTTATGATCATCTTTCTTTCAAAATTGTCAGAAAAAAGGTCTCTCTCTCTCTCTCTCTCTCTCACACACACACACACACACACACACACACACACACACACACACACACACACACACACACACACACACATATTGATAAAAACATCCAACGTTGTTCAAGCAACATTTTTCACCATCTTAAAATCCAGATAAAGGTTTATTAAAACCAAAACGTTTTAACGTTGACTTCATATAATAAATTCATCACATTTGAAATACTTTGTTTTTCCATTTTTTCTTCATACTGTCGGAATTTACTCCCCATATATATATATATATATATATATATATATATATATATATATATATATATATTCTAAAATAAAATTTGATGACATGTGAAAAAGAAGACAATACCGAAGTCAAGTTTCATCATAAGAAGAGCTTCAAAAAATTTTTGGAACAAGCTATCCTTATAGTTGAACATGTCAATTTAATTTTTCATATTGTCTTGCTTTTCACACACACACACACACACACACACACACACACACACACACAGTCGGCTGGGGCTGCAGAATACACCGACTGTATCTCTGCAGAGGGGTAAGACTTCCTCCCCTTCAACTTGAGTCCTGGATATGACATTAAAGAATCTGATGATGAGGCTTCAGTAATGCTGAAGCTTTGGGGAATGCGGAGTACCGCTTCATTGCCATCACTCCCAGGTTCACTCTGGCCCAGAGTGGTAGCACCAATAGGGTCCTATTTATAGTTCAAATAGAACTGTTTGACATTTCAACTGTGTACTTATGTTAAACTGAGTGGTTAGGGATAGAACTGTTTGATCATTTAACTGTAAACAAATGACTGATGTTTAGTTGAATTGTTAATGATACATAACAATACTTGAAACCATTTAACTTGGTTTACATGGTAAACTGAATTCTTTGAAATAGAACAGTTATATTATTCAACTGTGTATCTACAAAAAGCTGAACTCATGCTAAACTGAACTGTTTGAAATAGAACTGTTTTTACATTTAACTATGTATAAACAAAAAACATTATTCAAATGACTAACAGTGTGTTAACAAGAAACTGTACTCATACTAAATTGAATTGTTTGAAGTAAACTGTTTGATTGTTTAACTGTGTTTTCATATTAGATAGAAATAAATGAAACCATTAAACTGCTTAAAAAAATGAGCTCAGGCTCATTTGAAAATATTGATCCTAAATTGAATATATATATATTAAAAGGATTTGGTATCAAATAACCTACAATGGTTGATATGCCATAAAACCAAACCAAACCAAACCAAACCAAACGCATATATATATATATATATATATATATATATATATATATGTGTGTGTGTGTGTGTGTGTGTGTATGTGTGTGTGTTTTATATATATATATATATATATATATATATATAAAACATTAAAAAGAAATATATATATATATATATATATATATAACATTAAAAAGAAATTATCCAACTCTAACCTTCATAATCTGTTAATGATCAGGTATTTATTGGTGGTATATTAAGACTTATTTGATGATCAATAAATTATGAAATTCAAAGTTGTGAATTGGGTATTTTCTTCTTTTTCTTTTTAATAATAATTTCCTTATTTTGGATATTGAATATTTTTGTACTGAGCATTATTTTAGTTGCTCCTGTAAGCAGAGGCATTTTAGTTTTTTAATCTAACATATTTTTTAGTTTTAAAAAGAATGACGATTGTATCTATTTTAAAGTAAAATATATATATATATATATATATATATTTGTGCATTTGTGTCTATATATATATATATATATATATATATATATATATATATATATATATGAGTGTGTGTGTGTGTGTGTGTGTGTGTGTGTGTGTGTGTGTGTGTGTGTGTATAGTAAAAGAGAGAAAGAGATTAAGTAGATATAAAGAAATGGGTCTTAACAGATATGATATGGTGTGACATAGATGTAAACAGATTAACATTGAAAATGAGAACAAACAAAAGTGATAGATGTGAGAAAGAACTTTCTTTCATCTTCAACCAAATACTGGACTGTCATCTGTATTCTTAAGACCCATTACCTCCATAAAATTAAAAATGCCTATTCATCATCTCTGCTACCAATAATCACTGACACAAAAGACTTTTTTTAACAATGCCACATAGCAACCACCTTTTTCCATTGTTCACCCGCAAAAGCAAATTCCTACTGAATCCAAAAGTAGATTATTGAAATTTTTACCATAAACATTTCCATTTGTTGATTAAAAAATTTGTTTAAAAAATTTTAAATTTTAAAATGGAATCTTTAGAATGATAAAGATTTACTGGTGAATAGAAGTTCAAAAAGATTACTATTTTTTCGGTCTATTTTTTCTTTCTTAGCCCCCCATCACATAATTATATATATG